>CM055738.1:4461746-4484246 GCA_029465975.1 Dallia pectoralis | reverse complement strand
CCCCTCTGAATTTGCTTCATTCCCGTCCTCTCATTTATTTGTCTACCGCTAAGGACAAGGTTAAAAGAAGCCCGTGTGTCAACGAGGGTTTATAGGAACATATCTATTATTCAAACAGGAGAGACGGATTCCCATGCTGAGATTCCACCCTCTCATTTCCCCGTAATTGAATTCCTTGTCTAAAGCCGAGCCAAGCCGGTCTCGCCGGGCCGCACTGATCCACCCCCGACCAGAACACTGAATCAACCGTCCCGGGGACCACCTGGGGGACCAGCGGAGATGACCTTCAAACACAGCGTCATTTAAATGCAGCCAGCGCCTCTCCGTTGAGCTGCAGGATTCCAGACACAGCTTCCCAAACACATCATTATCTGGAGTGGGCGAATCCAGGCGGCGAAGGCCTCGCTCTTTCTTAAATCACACATCTTCAGGTTTCCTGTTTCCCCGTTAGCGGCCTTTGCCTTCTCATCTCCCCCTTTGTGATAGTGCTTCTAGTCGTCTCTCTCCCTAACTTCCGGTCTCTCCGACTCTTGCGGTGAGTTGCGTGATGTAATATTTCACACAGAGACAACGGTGAGCTGGAGATTACGGAAGATTCAAGCGACTGGACTAATCCACATCCCAGTATTATCGGTGAAACATAATGGTTGCAAAGCAAACCTTTTGCTGGTAATTAAGACTCTACTTCGTATCACATGTACTGTAGGTTGGCACACACTGGCCTCTACTTTATATCACATGTACTGTAGGTTGGCACACACTGGTCTCTACTTTATATCACATGTACTGTAGGTTGGCACACACTGGCCTCTACTTTATATCACGTGTACTGTAGGTTGGCACACACTGGCCTCTACTTCATATCACGTGTACTGTAGGTTGGCACACACTGGCCTCTACTTCATATCACGTGTACTTTAGGTTGGCACACACTGGCCTCTACTTTATATCACATGTACTTTAGGTTGGCACACACTGGCCTCTACTTTATCACGTCACATGGCCTCTACTTTATCACGGTACTGTGGCACACACTGGTCTCTACTTCATATCACATGTACTTTAGGTTGGCACACACTGGCCTCTACTTCATATCACGTGTACTGTAGGTTGGCACACACTGGCCTCTACTTTATATCACATGTACTGTAGGTTGGCACACACTGGCCTCTACTTCATATCACGTGTACTGTAGGTTGGCACACACTGGCCTCTACTTCATATCACGTGTACTGTAGGTTGGCACACACTGGCCTCTACTTCATATCACGTGTACTGTAGGTTGGCACACACTGGCCTCTACTTCATATCACGTGTACTGTAGGTTGGCACACACTGGTCTCACTGGTACCAGTGTCTGTGTCGCAGTGTTACCAGCGTTGCCTAGCTATCCGGCTGGTCTGCAGTCCTGCTGTCATGGCGACCCTCGGCCAGTTATCTGTGTTGCCGGGACGATGTCGATGTTGATTCATCCGAAAGACTAGACCTTGTTCGACCTCATTCTGCACTGGAATCATTTAAAAGGGTCTCACTGAATGTCTTTACACACACACACACTTACACAACACGCACACACACACGCACGCACACACACACACACACACACACACACACACACACATACATACACATCTGACCCCTCTTCAGCCTCCTTTCCTCTACCTCACAACGTGCTGTGTCTGGATCTGACCCCTCTTCATCCTCCCTTCCTCTTCATCACAACGTGCCGTGTCTGGATCTGACCCCTCTTCAGCCTCCCTTCCTCTTCATCACAACGTGCCGTGTCTGGATCTGACCCCTCTTCATCCTCCCTTCCTCTACCTCACAACGTGCTGTGTCTGGATCTGACCCCTCTTCATCCTCCCTTCCTCTTCATCACAACGTGCTGTGTCTGGATCTGACCCCTCTTCAGCCTCCCTTCCTCTTCATCACAACGTGCTGTGTCTGTGTCTGACCCCTCTTCATCCTCCCTTCCTCTTCATCACACCGTGCGGTGTCTGTGTCTGACCCCTCTTCAGCCTCCCTTCCTCTTCATCACAACGTGCTGTGTCTGGATCTGACCCCTCTTCAGCCTCCCTTCCTCTTCATCACACCGTGCGGTGTCTGGATCTGACCCCTCTTCAGCCTCCCTTCCTCTTCATCACAACGTGTTCTGTGTCTGACCCCTCTTCAGCCTCCCTTCCTCTTCATCACAACGTGCTGTGTCTGGATCTGACCCCTCTTCAGCCTCCCTTCCTCTTCATCACAACGTGCGGTGTCTGGATCTGACCCCTCTTCAGCCTCCCTTCCTCTTCATCACAACGTGCCGTGTCTGTGTCTGACCCCTCTTCAGCCTCCCTTCCTCTTCATCACAACGTGCTGTGTCTGGATCTGACCCCTCTTCAGCCTCCCTTCCTCTTCATCACAACGTGCCGTGTCTGGATCTGACCCCTCTTCAGCCTCCCTTCCTCTTCATCACAACGTGCCGTGTCTGGATCTGACCCCTCTTCAGCCTCCCTTCCTCTTCATCACAACGTGCCGTGTCTGGATCTGACCCCTCTTCAGCCTCCCTTCCTCTTCATCACAACGTGCCGTGTCTGGATCTGACCCCTCCAGCTCTTCAGCCTCCCCCTTCCTCCTTCCTCTTCATCACAACGTGCTGTGTCTGTGATCTGACCCCTCTTCAGCCTCCCTTCCTCTTCATCACAACGTGCTGTCTGGATCTGACCCCTCTTCAGCCTCCCTTCCTCTTCATCACAACGTGCTGTGTCTGGATCTTCACCTCCCTTCTTTCATCCTCCCTTCCTCTTCATCACACCGTCTTCATCACACCGTGTCTGTGTCTGACCCCTCTTCAGCCTCCCTTCCTCTTCATCACAACGTGCTGTGTCTGGATCTGACCCCTCTTCAGCGTCCCTTCCTCTTCATCACAACGTGCTGTGTCTGTGTCTGACCCCTCTTCAGCCTCCCTTCCTCTTCATCACAACGTGCGGTGTCTGACCCCTCTTCATCCTCCCTTCCTCTTCATCACACCGTGCGGTGTCTGTGTCTGACCCCTCTTCAGCCTCCCCTCCTCTTCATCACAACGTGCCGTGTCTGTGTCTGACCCCTCTTCAGTCTCCCTTCCTCTTCATCACAACGTGCTGTATCTGACCCCTCTTCATCCTCCCTTCCTCTTCATCACAACGTGCCGTGTCTGGATCTGACCCCTCTTCATCCTCCCTTCCTCTTCATCACAACGTGCCGTGTCTGTGTCTGACCCCTCTTCATCCTCCCTTCCTCTTCATCACAACGTGCTGTGTCTGTGTCTGACCCCTCTTCAGGGAGCATCCTTCTGACACGTCCTCGTCCCACAGAGAGCATGCAGAGGTCAGAGTGCTGTTGTTCCAGATGTTGGTCCGGATGAAGGCCCGCGGAGTGAGACTATCAGAATCAGAACAGACCAATACATGCTCGGCCACATGTCCGTAGCTGACCGGGGCGGAGGGGAGGAGCAAACGTCCTACATGCTATCTGTGAAAAGTATCTCTTTCAAATCAACAACCGATACTTCTAGACGGTGGTCTAATGCCATCTGCTCCATCAGCAACGTCGGCAGTGACAGAAACAACTGACAGGATATTCTCTTACGCAGAACAGAAAAACAAACGTTGTTTTGCTCAATACGGCTTCAGACTAATGTAATTTGTGTCCATCATGCGCTTCCTGTAGACATCTAATTCCTGCAAGGTATATTATTGATTTTCAATTTCCCACTCCTGTGACTCATCTCCAATGGGCCATCTCAGCTACAGGACGAGAGGTAGATTCTCTTAAATCATTATTAGTGTCTGACCTCAGGGATTTCACGTATAAATTATTTAGCAGATGCTCTTATTTACATTTTAGCTAAGACTCGTATCTGCGCCGGCTTACATTACCGAGTGATTACATTTCTGTCTACGTCCCCCTCGGGAGTCCACAAGTCCACAAACCTGGCATTGAAAACGCAAAAACCAATTACAATCTGTAAAGTTCATCGCCACTCATCAACAGAGTATTAATCAGCAAAAAACAGAAGTAAAGTGGTGGGAAAAAAGACAAGAGTAATTCTTTACATGAAACGAGTTGCATCATTTGAACTACTTTTTCAAAGATTTCCGGAAAATGGATTTAGGGAAAAGCTTGTTCAGCCATGATGCAAGCCTCCACTTTAAGCCGGTGGAGTTTACAGAGGAGAAAGGTAATGAGGTGGAACAGAGGTCTACGCTATGGAAAATACCGTATAAGTCGCAGGTGTCTGCTGGCACAAGTAGGAAGCCAAGCCAACAGACAGACGCAGTATTTTAGACAGGAGATAACAAGAGATACTTGGGATTTACACAACTTCCTGTCTGAGGGAAGGTTCTGCACTTTAGACGTTGTACAGCACAACCTAGCAGGAATGAGTCACACTATTCTACCGATCTGGCATACCATCTGGTATAACGGACAGAAGCAAAGATCTTCTTTTAAAGTACAAGTTGTCGTTTTTGTTGTTTAGTTTTTTTAGGGAACTGTGGGCTGTACTGGAGTAAAACGATGAAGGCCTGAGGTCAGTTGTCTAATGCTGTGGTTTGTGTTACTGTGGGTCATTGTTTACTTCCTGCCAGTGCCTATCACAGGAAACGCTTAATCAAAGGACCGACCGAGTAATACAACCCACGACCTAAAGAGAGATCCACACACAGTCCTTCCAACTCGCTGATGTGTGTGTGTGTGTGTGTTTGTTTGTGTGTGAGAGAGTTCACTCACAAGCATGTGCTGTAGCATTTCTTGTTTGCCTTTCGTTTCCGTCTGCAGTCACCTGACCTCAGCCGAACCCTGTACATTGTGTTTAATAATAAGGATGTGTGTATAAATACTGTGTCCTCAACTTGCTCATGCTTTCCTCCCGATTTGTGTCTCCGTTATTATGGATGGATGTTTTAGAAAGCATATTTCTGTGAAGCGTTCAGATTCTCTCTCCATGCGTGTTTTTTTGGCCGCATTGTTAATCGCTGAATGTCCCAACTTTTTCAGTCGAAACCCGACATCACATTCGTAGTGGGTATCAGAGTGGATTAGAGGAACCAGGCCAGCACAAACCAATAACTCAATAACTCAACAAGCCCCTGGGCCAGAGAACACGGGAAGGTGGAAACAACAGAAGAAACCAATCTTCACCTGAGACTGAGGGCCTGAGTCTTTATCTCTCATATTAGGTGACGGATCATTACACACACGCACACGCACACGCACACACACACACACACACACCTGCGTATATCATAACAACGTGCACGTATGTTCACAAGGAGAGATCAGTGTCCAGGTTACTCTGAAGTTCTACTTTCTAGATGGTTCCGTACAACCATCATTATGTCACAGGCGACGTTGGATCTGTTTGTTCTCTCGACCGAGAATTGGCGTCTCTGTTTCCTCCGTTACAGGAAGTAAGACATTATTCACCGTCTGCTTCCTTATGACAGACAGCAGCTTGTGTACGGTGTTCGTTTTTCTATACCTATTGTCCATTTTACGAGTTCCTGCTTCATGCTTGTATTGTTCTTCATCATCATCATTCTTCGTCGTTCTTCATAGCACACGGCAGATACAGTCTGACCGACACATAGGATCTAAACCTGGAACCCTTTTTGCCAATGGCGAAATGATCTCACAGAGCGCTCCCGGAGACTGAGTCAAAAGCTGACGTAACTGCTAGGGCAAGAACCCTCACGGGTTTGCTTAGACTTTCCACGGTTAGAATTGTGTAGACGCAGGACAAATATTCAGAATATTGACACGGCATGAATATTAAACGAGGAGGGTTTTTGCAGAAGGATCCGTCAGCCCTCTCACTGATTCCTGCCCCCTCATTTGGGGCGAACCCTGTCCCGACTCACAGAGGCCCTGGCATCTCCTTCTATCATCAACCCTCGCCTGTCGTGACGGCTGACACACTGGCCGTCGCTTTACAAAAAAATCCTATGAAGACATATGAACACCTGGTCGACCGCACACGTGGGGGGGGGTCCCAGAAGGAGAGACACACGAACACACACACTCTGTGCACACACACACACATTCACACACACGCTCCTCTCTATCCTTCGTTCGGCCCTCTTCATTCTTTTTCCTCCATTCTTTACCAGTTGCTATTGAACATTCGTCTGTCGTTTCCAGTATTACAAATTGCCTATTCAGGCTAGGTGCCGTGATGCCTTGCTTGATAACCTTCCAATCAAACACTGCTGTTCTTGGCGCCGGGTCTTTGGGTGAGCCTGTGTTTTTAGAAGTTTCACATAATCATCTCTGGAGGCCCAGAACTCACTTGCGCTTGCCTCTCCTATGCCATGTTTTTTATTTCTCACAGGCCGTTCACTCTAACGCCTCCTGCTTTACTCCGTTCTTTTACTGGTGCATTTCTTTGTTTTGTTCCTCTATTGGAGGCTTTGTGCTTGGAATTTAATGTAGTGACATTCTCCGCTGTATAAAGCTGATGAGGGGTGCACTTCCCAAATCTGTCTAAACATTTATGTTTGGAGAATTGTGGGGGATGTGTTCAGTCACTTTACCCAGTGAGTAACTATCTGGTTAACCAGTCAGTACAGTCTCCCAACTACCTGGTTAACCAGTCAGTACAGTCTCCCAACTACCTGGTTAACCAGTCAGTACAGTCTCCCAACTACCTGGTTAACCAGTCAGTACAGTCTCCCAACTATCTGGTTAACCAGTCAGTACAGTCTCCCAACTACCTGGTTAACCAGTCAGTACACTCTCCCAACTACCTGGTTAACCAGTCAGTACAGTCTCTCAACTTCCTGGTTAACCAGTCAGTACAGTCTCCCAACTACCTGCTTAACCAGTCAGTACAGTCTCCCAACTACCTGGTTAACTATCTAGCCAATTCTACCAGCGTGTGTGTGTGTATGTGTGTGTGTGTGTGTCTGTGTGTCTGTGTGTCTGTGTGTGTGAGAGAGATGCTTTCCGGTTTTACGTGATTTAGCTGTGTTCGTCTACCCAACAGAGACAGCCACCTAGTCTCCACAAAAGACAATCAATCTGCTTCCTGTTTTGTTCCGTTGTAATCTGCGGATTATTGCAGCATGATACTTCACTTCCTTCTCTAAACCCCAACCCTGCCACAACGATTCTGTCAGCAGAATACAGACAAATAAAAACAGAGATAACAGCATCAAGTCAGATGTGGTGGGATGTGCTGCGTCCGTTTGTAACCCTTTGACGTCTGATAAACAGAGAGCCATTGGTCATATTGGGCTATTTGTCGTACACAAAATATAGGAACCGCCGCACGTCAGACCGACAGGTGGTAGCGCCAAATAATCTGACACGCGAACGCAGAATCTGGTCAACCGCCGTGTCAGCGGGAGAAATTGCTTCAGAAACGAGACGCATCACGTCACTATGGACACTAAGGAAGAAGAACACGACGGATTGATAGACATGTATACTTCAGACAGACCTAGACGGCTAAATGGATTGACAAGCAATTGCAGTGAGAGATTAGACTCTCCGATCAACAGCAGTCGGCTTGGTAGCTAGCAAGCGGTTAATGTTGTCCCAGGAAGAAGCCTCCGCTGAGGGTCCCAATTAAGCCCTGGAGAGGGTGTGAGTGTGAGGCCCTCAGCCCGCGGGCCCGCCATCAGTCACGGCTGGTTAGTCAGGCGTCACACCATAATGAGAGGTCACTGTCATGGCCTCCTGTAATTCCATAATTAATCTGTGCCTTCGCATCGTAATT
This sequence comes from Dallia pectoralis, assembly GCA_029465975.1. Classification (NCBI taxonomy): domain Eukaryota; kingdom Metazoa; phylum Chordata; class Actinopteri; order Esociformes; family Umbridae; genus Dallia; species Dallia pectoralis. The sequence goes on along the minus strand of CM055738.1, from coordinate 4,476,505 downwards.
CCGTATTCCAGAGGCAGGCTTCGCCAACGGGGGGATTTGTCGGGGAATCTGATGTTGTTTTGCACGACACCCAAAGCTTCCATATGAACGCATTATATGAAACACCAGGTCACGACACATTGGCAGGATCATTTATAATGACTAACAGCTGTTAACTAAATGACAAGTTCCTGCCTTTAAAACTGCATTTACTACTGCCTTTACTTCTAACTTTACTTATGTCTTTACCTATGTCTTTACCACTGCCTTTACTTCGGACTTAACTTTGTCTTTACCACTGCATTTACCGCTGCATTTACAACTTTCTTTCATCTGCCTTCACCACTGTCTTTACCACTGCATTTACTACTGCCTTTACCACTGCCTTTACTTCTGCCTTCACGGCTAGTTTTGATCTCGGACAAATGGTTCTCCCGGGCGAACCCCAGCCCCACCCCAAACCCACCTCTGTACGTTCCTCCATCCATCTAACGGTCGATTCAGCTACCTCCAGTAGGTGTTACACTGCGGGCTGGCCTGCTGTCTGGTGGGAGGCAGCAATCCGTAGGAATCATCTAAATACATCTCCGTTGCACTGGCGATTCAACCAGCTTGCCCTTATGCCCAGTTACGCCAGCATCTGAACCAATCGATAAGTACAATGGACATGACATCACAAGGTTAACCGTGACCAATCAGATGACTACACTTATAGGCTTCTGTAGGGCAAATCTTCTCCTTAAGTAATTGACGATTTCCATTGACACCAGATTGCCGACCGTTCCCTTAGTTCTCAGTGTTGCATATCGTCGTACACACACTGCGGGAGAGTCGGTCAAGCCACACACACACACACACACACACACACACACACACGCACACACACACACACATGCCACAATCAGATGCACACGCATACATACTCGCGCTCACTGATGTACACACTCCTGTTGTTCTGACTTAGGGATGTAGTTAATGTGAAACAGATTGTGTAAGAGTTCAGAGTGTGAGAGCAGCCGAGGCAATGTGACACCGAGGGGTGGAGTTGTTCAAATTTAACGAGCTGTATGATACATCTGGGATATAGGAGTAGGTCAGGTTGGTCCATGATGCTGTATGATACATCTGGGATATAGGAGTAGGTCAGGTTGGTCCATGATGCTGTATGATACATCTGGGATATAGGAGTAGGTCAGGTTGGTCCATGATGCTGTATGATACATCTGGGATATAGGAGTAGGTCAGGTTGGTCCATGATGCTGTACGATACATCTGGGATATAGGAGTAGGTCAGGTTGGTCCATGATGCTGTATGATACATCTGGGATATAGGAGTAGGTCAGGTTGGTCCATGATGCTGTACGATACATCTGGGATATAGGAGTAGGTCAGGTTGGTCCATGATGCTGTATGATACATCTGGGATATAGGAGTAGGTCAGGTTGGTCCATGATGCTGTATGATACATCTGGGATATAGGAGTAGGTCAGGTTGGTCCATGATGCTGTATGATACATCTGGGATATAGGAGTAGGTCAGGTTGGTCCATGATGCTGTACGATACATCTGGGATATAGGAGTAGGTCAGGTTGGTCCATGATGCTGTATGATACATCTGGGATATAGGAGTAGGTCAGGTTGGTCCATGATGCTGTATGCTACATCTGGGATATAGGAGTAGGTCAGGTTGGTCCATGATGCTGTATGATACATCTGGGATATAGGAGTAGGTCAGGTTGGTCCATGATGCTGTACGATACATCTGGGATATAGGAGTAGGTCAGGTTGGTCCATGATGCTGTATGATACATCTGGGATATAGGAGTAGGTCAGGTTGGTCCATGATGCTGTATGATACATCTGGGATATAGGAGTAGGTCAGGTTGGTCCATGATGCTGTATGATACATCTGGGATATAGGAGTAGGTCAGGTTGGTCCATGATGCTGTATGATACATCTGGGATATAGGAGTAGGTCAGGTTGGTCCATGATGCTGTACGATACATCTGGGATATAGGAGTAGGTCAGGTTGGTCCATGATTGTGGTTACATATACCACATATATACACATGAATATTTCTACATTTGACGACTAAACATAGCTGAAGTAAACCCTGCAACACCATCAGTCATGCTGAATCCATGACTAATTAGATTCCGCTGGAATAGACTGTGTGTGTGTGTGTGTGTGTGTGTGTGTGTCCATAGGTGTTTGTTGAAATTCTTTTTACGTGTGTCTGTATGTTAAATGCACCTTACGTCCCAAGGATGAATTGCTGCAAATCATTGGAAACGACAGACTCCTCTTTCCCACTACGGCAATGTTTCTTTCGTCTCTATACAATAAAAACACTTTTTTATGTCTTTGGTATATAATTATAAGACACGTACTTCTTACTCTGTCCTGCTCTGGAATTTCTCCCTAGAGTTCGAGTAAACTTACACTTCTGGTTTATTCATCATATGAGACAAATGTTGGTCATATAAAACCAATTAACTGCATGGTTGGGGTCTGTAGTCCAATGTCTTGGAATCAAAAGGTGAGAAAATATTGGAATGTAGGACTGTCATCGGAGTAGCTTCCCAGAGGGATTTTTTACGTTAACTAAACTGACCGGCCAGGACTGAACATACTTTACGGGGACTGCTTTCTGTGGAATTAGCATGTTGCTATATAATTGTTAAAATGCAGTGAAATACCAAATAACCAACATCACCAATGTTTAAAAAAATTGCCAACGCAAACACAATTTTCGGGCAACATTTCTTGTAAACTTGGATAATGTATATATAATAAATATAACTATCCTGAAATTATGAACTCCTTCGATCTTACGTGTAAAATAACAACTTACCTTTGAAGTCATTGTAAGGCCTGCGTAACAGAATGAAACAAACTACACGAACAGTATGTCTAACTGAAAGCCTCCTGTTTTTACAGATGGATCACGATGCACGAACCATTCAAAATATCCCAATGTTTTTGTGAGAGGAACCATTCCCGGAAATGTTTGGGGATCTCCCCTGACAAGCTACCCTATGTCAGACCCCACAGAGCACAGGAGAACTCGAGAGGTTAAATGTTGACATGGGCAGATGTGTGTTGTATTCCAGGGGGCGGCGACTTCAGGAAAAGTAGACACATTTTTGAATGTAATATTCTTGACCAAATCCCAGCAGTCATTGTCAAAACTGCAGATATATTCTTGGCTGTTTAAAACTCGCACATTTTATGATAAGTGGAAAGTAGAAATGCTTCTAATATATCCGGCCTTACATAGTTACATAGTGAAACATCGTTTTACATTTGAGAAAGTTGTTGTGCTTTTTATCCGCGCACACGGAATGTCCTGGCATCTGTGCCTGTGGATTTGGTTAGACTGCACTATAAAAGGCAGTCTCAGGTTCGCTTTTGAGATATCTACCAGATAACATCAGATAACAATTCTGATTCATGCCAAAAGCACAGAACTTGCAATGCACACTGAAGGTCATATGAGCGTTGTCTGGACCTGGATGGTAACAGGATCAGACCAGGCCAGACTACTGGTTGATTTTGATGTTTAGCTTTGGAACGTAAATCCTTGTTTTACATAAAATCTTAAACAAGAGCAAAGCTCATTGAACTATAACACCACAAACAGCATCACGAAAAAATAGGCACTTCCTAATTATAAAAATATCTCAACGATTTTTTTGTAGGAACACTGTCAACAGATAAATAATAAATGCATCATAGTTCAAAAATGCTTAGTCCAAGCAAGTCTCCGAAGTATGCAAAGATCAGCATTAAATGAGATTCGTTTTTTACAATATTACATAACATGTAGGTTCCAAGATGGAGAACTGGAGCAATGTTTCTCTGTACTTGGTTAAGCCATGTGTCCTCCTTTTATAAGACATATAAATATCCTACGTTTTGTGACACAAATGCGTTGTATATATAAACCGCAATGAGATTGCCAGTGACATGGACTGGTCATTGTGGTTTTATTTCTTTGGTGTGCAAAGAGAGCCAATTGCAGAGCTTGGATCACATTTGTGGAGTTTTATATAAAACCAACAGACACAACAAATGGAAAATATATAAACTGTTAGTGCAAGAAAAATTTGATAATGTAGTAAAAAATTACTTACTGAAAAAACAAACACAGCTAACAGTCAACGAACACTCAAAAACACACCCTCAAATGCACCGTAACTTAGAAATATTATCCAGGAACAATCTAAATAGCTATATAGCCCTTTGATAATAGCTAAATGAAAACAGTGTGAAACAAAAACAAATCATGGAATACAAGACGTGCACCCCACTAAACTCCCTGAGTGAAACACCCTACGTGACAAACAGAACCTTACATAAAGCTTTACCGTGGAAGTGTCTCTGGAACATGTGGATCGATAAAAAAAACGGACAAAGCAGTTAATAATAACTTCTCTACACATTTCATGGGAAACTATACACGGCTAAACAAAATGCATTTTTATTTCAAATTATCTTCAAATAAAAAGATATTTCCATTTTTTTTAGGTCCTACTAATCCATATTGAGGGGCAACCCAAATGACCTTGTAATATATTAGCTATGCACACTCAGAGTGCTGTGCCTTGGACCTGATTGTATTGAGGAATGCTGTTGTGACTAGAATTCCCTGGACTTCCTCAGCGCTGTTCGCTATCCATGCCGGACTGTTTCATGGCTTTACCAGGGATTATCCTGACATAAAGCTGTGGGTGGCTTTTGGCATTGATAAAAAACACACCAGTAGATGTGCATCAAAACCATCTGTGAAAAGCCTGGAATATACCAGAATTTGACCAGGCTTACACACATTCACAGGTTGTGATGCAACCTCACAGATTCATGGAAAGGGCAAAAAGTCAGCAGGGGGTGGGTGCATGGGATTGATTTCCATTGGTGACTGACACCTCTGTTTCCATGGCAGCTGAACCGTTTCAACTCCTTGACCCGCCCTTACGGAAGAGAAAAAACACTTGTAGTCACATAAAAAGTCACATGATTTAACACCAATAAAATACAGCACGTGCTTTCTGAAACCTCCTCATATGAGAACGTATTAGGAGGAACCCTTACGGGTATGGAGTACGAAAAAATATACACTGAAATTGTAGCATCAGACTATCTTGGAGTTCCTGTTTTCATGTGGGACGTAATGTCCCTCAGGTGTTTCCCACCAATACAAACACTCAGCAATGACTGACCTGTCCATAACACCAACATAGGCAGCCAGTCATCCCTGGCTTCTAATTGACTCTGTCATACTCTCCCACTGTTTTCCTCAGGTAGTCGGTGGAACTGAGAATGTGTTCGGAGTCATTTTATCCGATTAAATCACTGTAAGTAACTGAATTAAACATGGTGGTCGGCAGTCTGTTCGCTCTCAGCATCTGCGTTGCTCCAGGGTGCTGGGCTCTCTTATTTCATTTGACTTTCTAGCTTTTCTATTGTATTACGTATTCGACTACACCCGGTTAAGCGCATTCTGCTGTCTTCCTTGTGGATTAGAAAAAAAATAAAAAATGACGTGGTGTTGCGTAGAACTTTTTTTTAAGCTTTTAAATATATTACAGCAGTTTTCAAATAAATATTATTTAATTGATTTGATCGATTTCTCAATGCTTTATGATTTTGGTTTACATAAAAACGCTAGCTAGAGGATTATCAAATGGAATTTCTGAAACCTCAGCGAGGATAATATTATTTTCAGATAGCTGGTTAGCAAAATAGCTAAAACATTATCAGTCAGTTTTGTCCTTGGGCAGAAAAACAATAGTTTGAACGTATCCAGATGACTATAAACCTTTTCTCAGAAGTCCAAAAATAGATGGTTTCTCAGGGAGGACCTAGATATCTTTTTAATTGGACTTAACCTCAATTGATGAGTGCACTATATTACATAAATGTGATTTGAAAATATAAATAATTCATGTTTTATATGATGTTAAAATACACAGTATGTATATGGCATATATAGATGAAGTGTTTCTGCTCATGGTTGATCTACTCTCAGTTTTATTTTTAACAGTGATCTCTGGAGAGATATCTTGGCTATAACAAGCCTTATTCAGCTTACCAGCCAGCCAATTATCAGAATCAGGTGTGATCGACTCTGTTAGTTTGAAATAACTTTCCTGCATGTTTGTAGAACACTGCACAAGACAACATTTCTAACTGCCTTCATTTTGCAGGTCATCTAAGCCTATACCATAAGTTATTTTATTCCATACACCAGGAATTATATATGTAGTATTTTAATGGTTTTTTTTATACTGCTATTCTTTTTTGGCTATGCGTTCATCAGGATCTTTTTTTTATTATAATTATTTATTTATTGTATTTATATTTTTATTTCCCAGATCATCAAACCATAACCTCAAGAAACAAAACAATATGGCTACGACTTTTCTCTCTGACCTTTTTTTTACAATTATTCTTTACAATTGCTCAAACACTGTGTTGCGTTTCTCCAAACCTTTTTTTTAATCTTTTTCCAAACCTTAATCTTATTGTTCTCTTTTCCTTTAAGTAATAGACATATTCCTAAACTAATGTGTTCGTTTTCCTTCTCTCACGAGCCTCCTTTGTCCACTACGATTAAAAGTCAATTTATGTGTAGATTTGTTTAATTATTTTAAATGACATGACAATCATTCTGTTGCCGTGTAACTCGCACACACACACACACACACACACACACACACACACACACACACACACACACACACACACACACACACACACACACACACACACATACCGTCATTTTTACACAACCAACAGGCTTATTCGTTCTTTATTAATCCTACAAGCTGACAACAACATAGTTTATTTCTCTGACTCAATTTGTCAAATCTGTTGCCTGTCATTTCCACATTACTTCCTATCTCTAAGTGTCAGGGAGTGTCACTAAACTACAGTACCACAAAGTAAGAGACATCATCTGATTTCTGTCAAAACCCTGAAATCATTGTTATTTTACCACGCATCTCCTTTAGTTCATCTGCCCTCAGCTGTGTCTACTTCCCCATCCTAAATACAGGCCCTGGATCAGGGCCTCAGCCGCAGGTTACTGCCTGGTCTGTGCGGGGGGTTGGGCTTCACCTGGACTTTAGTCTAGTTCGCCTGGGTCTGTATCACGGGACTGAGCCTCGGCTGGGGAAGAAGTGCGGTTAGTTGAAAGAGGAAACGATCGGAAACCCCCCCACCCCGAGTGAAGCTCTACCCGCTCGTTTGTAAGCCTTACCTATTCAATCATTCGCAATTTGCCATCATAATTGAGTCCCGGCAAAGAGGGACAAGTTTGGCAATTACAGGTTCCGCGGGTGCAGCTGTGTTTCACATAGGTTTCTTTTTTCTCCTCTCTCTCTCTCTCTCTCTCTCTCTCCCTCTCTCTCTCTGTCTGTCTGTCTATCTCTCTCTCTCTCTCTTGTTCACTCAGGCTTTATCGCTTTCTCTCGTTTGAACCCTGCAATCTTTCACAGGAGGGGAGCAGGGGCGGAGGAGGTCGGAGGAGGAGGGAGACGTTTCAAATTGAAACATCTGGGTTCCCATGTTGAAACAATGGCCCTCTTCCCTGGCCCATTAGCAACCTGATGAGTGAACAGTTAGCAGCATCAACCCAGCACGTCTGGTTTTCTTCTAGGTCTTTAATCATAGCTTATCTACACCAACATTACCTCGTCTCTCCCCTTTAATTCTGTTCCTTCTCCTTCCTGCCCTCCCTCCCTCTTTCTCCCTCGGCATGCTGGGAGTGCGAGTGCCCGTGCTGCGTCGCGGTGATTTCTGTTTCCGTCCGTGCGGTGTGGTTGTTTGTTCGATCGTAGCATTAGGTGTGGTATTTCTCGCTAGAGTTGCTCAGGTTTTGGTGGGAGCGGGGACCCACATCGGAGTGCCCTGTGTGTCTCTTCGACAGGGGCTTCAGGTGTGTTATTGAAGGGTACCGTCACTGTGACAGAGCTTCCGGTCGCTGTAGGGGAAAAGGTAGGTTCAGAAAACGTTACGTACAAATCGCGGACGATTAGGGCGGTGGTGGGTTTTCTCTTAGTTTATGTCATCTCGGCGACAAGTGTTCATGTTTTTGGAGATGCCCACTTAAAGTTATGGGTGGGTCAGGGGGGCCCATTTACCAGACAGTGGAGGAGATTTGCAGTACCACAGTAGTGGTGGAGGGGGGTTCTGTGAAAGTGAAGGACTATGGCCTGTAGAATCTGGTTTCTCTGGTCTGGACAGCACTGGATCTAAGCTACAGCACTGCTCCTACCACTGGCATGAGGGTGGCCAAGGCCGGGTGGACATTGCTTTCAGGGTATCGGCTTTCTGTCACTGTGCGGCCCAGCAGGCTGTTGTGGAGTGAACATCCTAGCGACGTTGATCGCTTGTACGACGCCGAGTAGCCGCAGGTTGTTGGATAGAGCTGGGATTCATTATCTATCCGGCTAAAGAAGTGTATCTTTAGCATTGCCCCTGATACTTCTTACTCCTGGACGACTGGACAGACGGCCTGGATTCCCTGGTCCCTGTGCTGAATGTTAGCCCGGACCTTGTAACTGGGTGATTTCAACGCCGTGGGGTATTATGGGATATATATTTGTTACGTTTGCTACATTTTATCCACGTCTCTCAGTTACCCTATTTCTCAGTAGATTGTTTTGGGAGTCGATGTGTCCTGATATTTCCGTAGAACAACAGCGCAGAGCATTGTGGAAGCTAATGATGACAAGACCAGCACACAGGAATGTCAAAGTTATGGGAGTGATTAATGCTGGGTAAACACGCTGAGCAAGGCCATCCGGGGCTCTGATTGGGCTCGGGTTAGTGGTGCTGTTCACAAGGCGTTATGGGTAGCACTTGGGCCCCGTAGCTCGGTTGGTACAGCACAGATTTGCAGGCCGGAGATATTGAGTTTACCGCCCAGGGACACCAGCACCTGAAATGTCCCTCTGGATGAAGTCATACAGTGTGCCGCGGATCATTAGGCTAACGCTGGTCTTTGACGCTAGCGCGTTTGATGTGTTGGTTAACGATCAAACGCCTACGCTATGCTAGTGAAAGTGTGTTTCGCGTTGACACTCCGAGAACGCATGGAGGCGCGGCCTCAGATGGCGGCGCCGGAGAGGAAACGAACGCGCTACGTGATTAATTGTCTTCCGTTCCGCTTTGATCCGCGTTGAAAAATTGAATCGCGTCGACGTGTTGGACCACGGCCATTAAAAACTGTCTCACAACCTGTGGGTAAACGTGAACACATTGATGATACATAAGATGCAGGTTTCGTGTTCTCCCTTTGTGTTGTTCTCGGGCGGACAGAAAGGGGATTCTTCTCTCTCGCTGCCTCCGCTTCTATCCTTCTCCGAATCGTTCTCCCTCTCAAGAGAGGGTTGTCATAAGTTTAATTGCTGCAGGTGATACAGAGGAAGGAAAAACAGAATTAACCTTGTCAGCCCAAAGCCATTTTCTCCCCTCCTGCCTCCAACCCATCAATTAGACTTAAGTCACCGCGGCCCACGGCTGCAGACAGCTTAGAGTCAGACACACCATTCTCTCATAGGCAAGACAGATGGAGGATAGAATCAGACTACAGACAGAGAGAAAGAGAGAGAGTCAGAGAGAGAGAGAGAGAGAGAGAAAGAGATATGATCGAGAATGAGAGGGATAAAGAAAGAAAGCGATGTTAACAGAACACAGAGTGATTAAGAGAAAAGTGACAGTGGGAAGAGCAAGAGGGAGGTGGAGGTGGTAACTGCAGGCTGTAAGATGATCCTATGTGAGTTGTGTTTGGGAGGGCGAGCGCTTGTCTCTGTTTGATGGTCACACTGTGGTACCGTCCCGGAGCTGTCTGATGAGACCGTGAGATGACGAGCCAGCCATGCCTTCTGTCCCTGGTTCCAGAAAGCTAGTGGGATATTATTTACTCATATTATCATACTGTTCCCAACACAACATCCTCTTCACTAAAGACGTCTGTGTGCGTGTGTGTGTGTGTGTGTGTGTGTGTGTGTGTGTGTGTGTGCGTGTGTGTGTGTATGTGTGTGCGTGTGTGTGTGTCGGAGGTTCACCTGCCTCCACAGGGATGCCTTTGTGTGGCTCTCGAGGCCCCTGACGCCAGCCTGCTTCCTGACAGTGATAATGGAATGTCCAGCCATCCACAACACACGCTCACAAAGGGCCTAAAAGCATGGCACCCCTCTCCCCTCACCCCCTCACCCCCTCTCCCCCCTCTCTCTCCCTTTCAACCCGCTCTACTTTTCCTGCGGCATTCTTATCGCTTTGCCCTTTTCTCAATGAGGCTTCAAAAAAACACACGAACACGCACACACACACACACACACACACGCGGTTTTACAGGTCATGTCACGATGCTGAAAGATGAATGACTCTGTTCCCTCGATTCTCTCATTAACATGACGTGTGTATTACATGAGAAAGGAAACGGTGCACATTTAGTGTATCACTTGACCTCAACGCAGATGCGTGTGGGAGATGTGTGTGCCTGTGTGTGTGTGTGTGTGTGTGTGTGTGTGTGGGGGGGGTCTTCCACTAGACCACCTTATGACATCTCTATTTCTGCCGTTAACACCTCCCTGTCCTTCTCTGAACCTTTCCTCGACTCTCTGTTACGTTCAATTGTTCCGGTTGCTTCTCAGTTCGTTCCTTTTCTTTCTCCATGGGAATTTGGTCATGAGGTGTATCACTCCATCTGGTACGTGTTTTGTCCCCTTCTACGGATAATTCCTCCACCCCAAGAGACGCTGGGACAGCTTAGTCACTTTCTCTGCCTCTTAAGTATTTTTCACAGGCTGATAAATAAATAATTCCTGTCCCCGGGGACTGCAGATACGTTCACACCACAAAGCCAGTTACTGGATCATCGCTCAGACTGGGCCAACATTTCTCTGGACTTTGGAAAAATAGGTGGTCAGGGAATGAAAAATGTGTGTGTGTTGGCACCAGTGTGTGTGTGTGTGTGTGTGTGTGTGTGCGCGCTAGAGGTCCAGAGGAAGGAATGCTCACAGTTTGGTTATTATGTGATCCTCTTGTTCGTCTCCATGTTGGAGGACCCCTCATCCGCGACGGTGCTTGACTACAGCCCCGCAATGCTGCCGTGAGGTTGGGGGGGAGGGGAGGGAGAGGGGGAGAAAGGGGGCCGGGGGGCTCGACGGACGCAGGCGAGCGTGACCCCTCAGGAGCAGAGCTCTGCTAGTGAAAGATGAAGAGGTGAGGGGAGGGTGGAGTGGCCTGTGGTAAAGCTGTAATGCCTGAGTGTGTGTGTGTGTGTGTGTGCGTGTGCGTGTGTGTGTGCGTGTGCGTGTGTGTGCGTGTGCGTGTGTGCGTGTGCGAATAACACTGACTATGGAGTAAGGCACCGGTTACATTTCTCTCTGCTGAACACGTCTTTCCTTAAACTCTTAATTCAGTAAAATATTGGAAGTCGCCGAGACGACGTTGAGTATGCGCGGTCCGCGCGTGTTAGGTTCTGTATCCAGGTTCGGTTTCCTGAAACATGACCTGGAAATAATATTAGTCACGTGACTTCAGCAGACTAGCCTGTTTACAATGGGCCAGAAGTTTCAGCAGATTGGTGAAGCTGTGGTGCAGGATTTGTTTAGGACACAGTGTGCCTATTTTTAGCTGATCAGTGCACAAATGCGCCAGATAATAACACAGGAGGAGAACAGAGAGAGGTTTTCGAACGTGGCATTTTAAAAGAAAGACATCCAGAGACCTCCGTGTAGTACTTCCTGTATATTCTTTCCGTAAAGCTTTTTAGAAAATAACAGTGTTTTTGTCCCACCTTTCGCAGTAAATGCAACAATTTTCTGAAGTCTGGGATAAAAATAGAAAAAATAGACATAATAACAAATGCTGAAGTTGACATTTGGACTGCATTTCAAAAGCTATTATTCATATGTTCACTAGGGGGTCTGTGTTCACTCCTTAATCCTAGAAATCACTTATGTAATATGTACAGGGGGAGTCCACCAGACTGTCCCCCAGACTGTCCACCAGACTGTAAACCAGACTGTCCACCAGACTGTCCCCCAGACTGTCCACCAGACTGTCCACCAGACTGTCCACTAGACTGTAAACCAGACTGTCCACCAGACTGTCCACCAGACTGTAAACCAGACTGTCCACCAGACTGTAAACCAGACTGTCCACCAGACTGTCCACCAGACTGTAAACCAAACTGTCCACCAGACTGTAAACCAGACTGTCCACCAGACTGTAAACCAGACTGTAAACCAGACTGTCCACCAGACTGTCCACCAGACTGTAAACCAGACTGTCCACCAGACTGTAAACCAGACTGTCCACCAGACTGTCCACCAGACTGTCCACCAGACTGTCCACCAGACTGTCCACCAGACTGTCCACTAGACTGCCCCCCGGACTGTTCTCCAGACTGTCCATGTTACCTCTTAGAACATTTTCTAGAATGTTTTTTTGTTGTTCACAAGTCTTGTTCGATAAAGCTAGCAGATATGATGTTTCTGTCTTTAGCGCCATCTCCTCCCTTTCCTCATAGACACAAATATAAATATAATATTTATTTATTTTTCATCTGATGCCATTATCAAGAGGTTTTTTCGCTGCACTTCTGTGCTTTCTATCGCACTGACAAAAGTTACTGTTAATGTGTTTTTTCCTTTTAGATCTGTATTTAAATATAAACTAGAGGTTTGTCCACCGTGTTTCAATGAACTATATTCTGTTTGAAAAACTGTCAGTGCTACAGAAGCCTGACACAAAGACCAACGCTTTGCGCAATTTGTTTGTGCATACGTGTTTGTGTGTGTGTGTTGGTGTGTGCAGACAATGTTGCATAAGCCAGCTTAGAGGAATCAGAAAATCCTTAACTATCACACTGGCAATACATTTATATTCACAATCATTCTTATAATTGTGTACATTGTGCAGAATGTCAGAATCCTTAATCTATAAGGCCTCGCATGGCTTTACATTGTATTTTCTACTCCTCTGGCCCCGAACTCAATTCAGATATTGGACACACCTTATGAACACACCTATTCAAGTCACATAAATACATATTTATAAAACGTATATATTTCGGACGGGTACGAGATCTACGCTGCAGTATTGCTCAAGGCCTCTGTCCTCCAGCAAGCCAATATTTTTTATTTTTTAATTGAACCTTTATTTAACCAGGTAGGCCCATTGAGAAAAAATTCTCATTTGCAACGGCGACCTGGGGAGGTGCTGGGATTTGAACCCAGGACGTCATACACACAAAGCAGCTGAAGTGTTGTTCACCCAAGCAAACTCTAATTAACTGAGTCACTGAATAAGCTCTCCGCTGTGTCCTGACATCATTCTCCTGCAGGCGGGGCTAAGGAGAAAACAGGAATGTGATTGATCGAGCGGCCAGGGACAGGCCCTCCAACAGGTTGTTGTCAGGATGTAGGGTGGATCATCACACTGAGTGGAGACAGCAGGGCTTCGGTGCTGAAAACCCCCTGGCCCCTCCCACGTGCCCTTTAACCTCCTTTCCACCTATTCCCCTCCCAGGTGCCCTTTAACCTCCTTTCCACCTATTCCCCTCCCAGGTGCCCTTTAACCATTCTCTGTTTCTCTCCTTTTCTCCTCCTTTCCACCCATTCCCCTCATTCACTCTTTCCTGTCTTCCCCTCTTCTATTTAATTAATTTCTTCTTTGTCTGGGAAAAATTGGCCTCTGGTAGAAATGTTAGAGGGGCAGTGCTAATTGACTGTGGGTGTCTGGTGGGACTAAACTAAGACTGAACAAAGACACATAAATGCCATGTTTCGTTTTGTAGATCCCTCAGAGGAGGCTCTGAAATCCCGAAGTGTCTGTGACTCCAATGAGCGCCGCCATTTTGAGCAGAGATGTTTGCCGTTCTTCCTTAAAATTCGGATTTTTCTCAAATGTTTGGCGTCTTTCTAATGTCCACATTTCACTCGATTATTGTACAACATTATTATAACATAAAACATCCGAATAAAATAGTGAACATGTCTGTCATTGAAGCTATTCCCTTGATGGTCCTTAAGCATATTCCCAATCTCTCTCTACTTCCTGGTGTGATGTAACGTCTGGCTTCCCCAACGACTCAAGAGTCCCCAAGCAGAGTCCCAATAGTCCAGGCACGTATGTCCCACTCCACAGTCATAGTCTCTCCCCTGGCGTCTCCTGTCGTCTGCTAAACCCGTTCTGCGTGGAGAACTAAACCCCCACATCCACATAAATATCAGAAATCTAGAAAGTGTATGACAGTGATTTCGCCACAGTAACCTTTGTTTTGATCGATTTGGGAATGTCGAATATATGTTAACTGTTCGGATAAAGTCTCACTGACGCCTCGCTGAACCATTGAGCCGTGTGGCACGTTGTGGACAAAACGCAGTCAGCGCACGACACCCGACAACAAACAGAAACAACGCACAACCGAAAAAACAAACACATCGCACGACACCCGACAACAAACAAATACACTGCACAACATCTGACAACAGACTCACACAACGCGCGACACCTGACAACAAACGAACACATCTGTAAGCGATAACAAAACACCATCAAACCGGACAGCGTAATCGATTGAACACGACAATCTAACAATCTGTCACCAGGCTCTCCGCTGACTCTCCAGCCAACCCGTGACCTTGTTTGCCCAACCCGGGCGCGTTATAACCTTGTGCCTTTGAGCCGGGCTCACTGGCTCGTCTGTTTGTCTCCCGACAGGTTTAATAGAGGATGCATGTTGTACGTTACACAGTT
>CM055738.1:4404246-4459246 GCA_029465975.1 Dallia pectoralis | reverse complement strand
GTATGTCTGTATGTATGTATGTATGTATGTCTGTATGTATGTATGTCTGTATGTATGTCTGTATGTATGTATGTCTGTATGTATGTATGTATGTATGTATGTATGTATGTATGTATGTATGTATGTATGTCTGTATGTATGTATGTCTATATGTATGTCTGTATGTATGTATGTATGTCTGTATGTATGTCTGTATGTATGTCTGTATGTCTATATGTATGTATGTATGTATGTATGTATGTATGTATGTATGTATGTATGTCTGTATGTATGTATGTATGTCTATATGTATGTCTGTATGTATGTATGTATGTCTATATGTATGTCTGTATATATGTCTGTATGTATGTCTGTCTGTATGTATGTATGTATGTCTATATGTATGTCTGTATGTATGTCTGTATGTATGTCTATATGTATGTCTGTATGTATGTCTGTATGTATGTCTGTATGTCTCTATGTATGTCTATATGTATGGCTATATGTATGTCTGTATGTATGGCTATATGTATGTCTATATGTATGTCTATATGTATGTCTATACAGGCTACTAAATGGTCACATGTATGTCTATACTGGATACTAAATGGTCACCTTACAGGCATATGTATGTCTGTATGTATGTCTATACAGGCTACTAAATGGCCACAATTCTAAATGTAACAATTCATATTGTGAATAAATCCTATTTGATAGGTCAAAACACCCATTGATTTTGAGATTACCTGAATTGAGCAGCTTGTCTGAATTAGATCCTGATTAGATGGTAGGGATGATAACCTGAAGTGTTTCAACCTTCAGAGTTGAATAGCCCTGACATACAACATGCAGTAAAACAGGTTGTTAAATAAAAGCAATCATGCCTATTGTCAAAGCAGTAGGGAACTAACCACAGCACGAAGGTCAAGAAAAAAACACTCGTAAATTCATTCCAATTTCAGATTTGTTTTTCCTTTTGGAATACAATATTCCTTTTCAATCTTCTGTTTGAAGATGCCTTGCCTTTTTGTCTGTCACTTTCACATTTGTTTGTCATACTGAGGTCTGTGATGTCATTGATGTGATTTGAAGTGCCATTGACGACCTCAGCGAAGGCCGTGGTACTGTCTGCGTCTGATTCAGCTGCTGTCCACCCCCAGTCCCCTCTGAGGTTTGGTGTTCGATATTATTTACCTCAGAAGGGTTATGTCCTTGGTTCTCTGCGTGGGTGTATCGTCTCTGGCAGTTGTACAAAATCGTCAAAAACACAGTCGAAGACATCGCAGATGTTGATGAACGAAAAGGTCACGGTGAACGCAGCAATTACAACTCTGAAGTGGATCTCACTGGGTTGAAAGACGACAGGTGAGACAACACAATTAAACTGCTCTGCCATATTCCATATTTTAGTTTTATTCTAGCGATTCAGCAGACCTCATTCAGCATGACTTTTACAGCTCCCGTCACTTTTGATCGCTTCGATTGATACCGTACTCACTTGTCCAGACATTGACTGTTATCACCTTATAACCTGCTCACTTGGCGAGCGCGCACAATGAGGAAGAGATTGTGGAGCCACAAATATGTATTCCCTTTAAGACATGAACTGTGTGTGAGGGTCAAAGTGGCTTTTAGGCGCAACCTGTGTCCAAATTAGGCTCCTCAGTGTTAACCTGAACAAAGCAAGTCTATGTCTTACTTGCAATGGCCGCTGTGTCTGTTTAGCTTCATGCCATGTACCGTCAAATATTCCCTCAGCCAGGGCATTGAAAATGGGTCGTGGATATTCCAGAATGAAAATTACCCAAACACACGGCCAAGGCAACAAAGCAGTGGCTTCGTTAATATTCTAGAAATATAATGTCTTTGTCACTGGGAAAACATACAAACTCATGTAGGGGATCAAATGCTTTCTTCCTTCACTGTATTTGCACTGACTTATTCTTAAAAAATACATTAACTAAATGTTTATCTTAATATTCTCCAGATAAAATGTAGCACTTTTTTCAAAGTCAACCCAGACCCCCGCCTGTAATTTGGTGAAATGCCTTTGATGCTAAATTAGTGGTTGGACACAATACTCTGTGAAGTCCATATTCAGATATAGTATTCGCTATTCCAATAATATAATCCTATTTCAGACATCTCACATATGAAAACAGTGTGTTGATTTACTCGTTGAACAAACATCAGGAAAGTAATTTAATCGATCCAATTTTTGAATGTTTTCCTGTATCCATCCCATCTCAATCTGGTAGTTTGAAGATGGCACCGTGTTTGCTTAACTCAATAAGATAAGTAGTTCTTTCTCCGTCACACAGAGTGGACGTGGGCTTTCCCTGACGATGCCACCCGTGTTTGCTTAACTCAATCAGATGAGCATGATGACGCCAACCACTATTGATGAGAGCACTTAAGTAGCGTTCAGAGACGTTGACATTGAGCCGCTCAGAGATGTCAAAGCCAATGAGCCATTAATCTGAAGAATACTTTGGCATATGATGGAGTGGTACAGAGAGACCAGGCAAAAGAGGTGGGGGGAGGAAACGAGAGAAAGAGGGAGAGAGAGAGAGAGAGAGAGACAAGGAGCAGAATCAGGAGGGAGACAGGGAGTAAAAAGGAGAGGGGGAGAGGAAGAGAGAGAAAGAAGAGAGAGAGAGAGAGAGAGAGAGAGAGAGGGAGAGGGAGAGGGAGAGAGAGAGAGAGAGGGAGAGGGAGGGAGAGAGAGAGAGAGGGAGAGAGAGAGGGTAAAGAGGGAGGCGATATAATGAGTGCCTGGTATTAACATAACAGTACATTAATATGTAGTTACACGTGTCAACTCACATTTGCAAGTTGAAGTATCATGCAGACCGAGCTCTGTCATTGGCTAAAACAATCCAGACTGAATCAGTGGAAGATCAGTATTTATACAAGATACATTGTCAATGTATGTGTGATTCATTTTCAGAAACAAGCTGGAACACCCTGATACACCCTGAAACACCATGATACACCCTGATACAACCTGATACCACCTGAAACCCTGAAACACCCTGGAACACCCAGATACAACCTGATACACCCTGATACAACCTGATAGACCCTG
Source organism: Dallia pectoralis (assembly GCA_029465975.1). NCBI lineage: Eukaryota > Metazoa > Chordata > Actinopteri > Esociformes > Umbridae > Dallia > Dallia pectoralis. The sequence continues at coordinate 4,456,179 of CM055738.1, read as the reverse complement.
AAACACCCTGGAACACCCTGATACACCCTGAAACACCCAGATACACCCAGATACAACCTGATACAACCTGATACACCCTGATATACCCTGAAACACCCAGAGACGCAGACACGCAGAGACACAGAGACGCAGAGACGCAGACATGCAGACACGCAGAGACGCAGAGACGCAGAGACGCAGAGATGCAGACACACCGAGACGCAGAGACGCAGAGACACAGACACGCAAAGACGCAGACACACAGAGACGCAGAGACACAGACACGCAGAGACGCAGACACGCAGACACGCAGAGATGCAGACACGAAGAGACCCTTTCATGTTGTAATACAATCAAATGTCTCAGGGGGACTTTTGAGAGCCACTGTATATTTTGTATTGTCCCTTTCCTTTTCCAAGCACTTACATAAAAATCGTTCTTTCCTTATTTACTTTGTTCTCGATTGTATTTCTACCCTGACACGGTGGTAAAAGGACCCAAATGACTCACATACATAAGTGTTTATTTCCCCGGGTCTCAGTCTTGATGGAACCCTAGTGCTCTTCTCACACACACACACACACACACACACACACTCGACACTCTAACTTACAGTCTCACCAGTCACTGTGTGTGAGTGTGTGAGTGTGTTGCCAACGATAACGACATTATCCCCTGTACAATGCAGTTCTAAACACAATGGCTACTTATGAATACGTTTATGAATACGTTTATGTTTATATAAATACATCTATAAAATACCAGTCCAAGGTTTGGACACCCCTATCCATTCACTTGAGGGGTTCAGGGAGTAATCGAAGCCAAAAGACCAAGTGCTTGTCTGGGGAGGCCGCGTCAGGGTCCAGGCTTCCGAAAATATTAAAGATATCTTGGTCTTGACCATATGGGTGTCTGTTCACATGTCATACCAAGATCAAAAGGCTTATCGCTCTGGGATGGGTAAAATCGGCATTCCCTCAATCCGCAGTACATCATTTAGCCGTTTGACGCGTCCTCTGCAAAGGGAGAAAATTCCAGACGCGTCGGATCTGAACGCCGAGGTTGGACTAGTGAGCCGTGCATTCAACAAAGCCCTCAAACAAGACCCAGTAGAAGCGGTGCTAGACCGGAGAGTCCAAGTTAGAAGCTAGTAGACAGTCACAAGAAACAGTGGAAACGAATGCCGAATGTAACGAGCTGACCTTCCTCAGGCAATACTGTCAAGGTGTGGATTACACATCCATATGTCCAAGACTGTGACAAAAAGGACAACTAGCATGTCTAGATATTGAACAGCTCACTACGGCAGTGACATTGAGAAACTGTAAACAAACCACAAAGACGAACGAATGTGTTGAAGAAAGGGAGAAGTCCTTTCAAAGAGATCGTGTGCCACGTCAATCGCAGTGTCTCTGAAGCTTTGGGTAAATCTATTATAAAAGGATAGTTGTCTTGTTTTTTTGCTGAAATATTCCATTGAAATATGGTTCTTATAAAAGCTTTATGTCTCTTTCATCCACATCTCTCTGAGCTTTTTATTGTGTTATCTAGTAATAAGCTCAAAGGCAATAATGCACTTAAATAATTATTCAACTTTGTAAAATCAAGCTTCGCCGTCTGAGTTAAAATAGTCATATTTTTTGTTAACATTGCAGCATCCAGAAAGAACATGGGCAATGACATGCTACCTCTAATTTGACAGTGCATACTTTCAAGTTGTTGGAACCTTGTCTGCCTCCCGAGAAAAGTATACATTTTAGGGCTGAAGTTTCGATCTGTGCTTTCACCTGCTTGTTCAGGTGCATCAAGGTAAGTGCAGATTTATTTAACATATTTATGAAATCCTTCAACACTATGAGTCTGTCTGACAGGCCAGGAGACAAGGAGATGAATGGTTTTTCTCACCTCCCTCTGTCGATTCAGACACTAGTTCTGCTGGGTGGAGTAAGGAACTGATGGAGCAGCCGATTCAGACACCAGTTCTGCTGGGTGGAGTAAGGAACTGATGGAGCAGCCGATTCAGACACCAGTTCTGCTGGGTGGAGTGAGGAACTGTTGGAGCTGTCGATTCAGACACCAGTTCTGCTGGGTGGAGTAAGGAACTGATGGAGCAGCCGATTCAGACACCAGTTCTGCTTGGTGTAGTATGGAACTGTTGGAGCTGTCGATTCAGACACCAGTTCTGCATAGTGTCGGATGTTGTGTTTGGTGGAGCAGGGATACAGGTCTGGGGCTGTGTTTAAGGGTTTTGGCTAGTCTCCCTAGTTCCAGTGAAGGGTCATCTTTAAGCTGCCAGATACAAAGACATTTTAGACAATTGGATAAGGCCTTTTCCTGTTACAGTTAATTGTTAGTACACGTACACAAGTTAGTTTTGTAAAATCGTCTTGCTAAGAAACATTCATAAAGCCAACCAAAACGTTTGTCACACGCTGGAAAAAGGTCTCCCTCAAAGGTCATGCCAACGTGGCTTCTTTTTTCATACAAAACACGTGTGTTAGAACAGTGCTAGTTAGTCTGATTACAGGCAGACTAATGATACAGCCACGCCCTCGCGGTTTGCTTGACCTCCTGATGGAGTGGCCAGTCCAATCCCAAACACAATCACACCAAAGTTTAGACATCGGTATTGTTGGATTTCAGTTTAACGTTAACATTACGTTTTCAGTTAGCCCTTAAGGAGTCAACATGAATGGTCCCACCTGTTGTGAATACGTTAGCTGTGTGTGTGTGTGTGTGTGTGTGTGTGTGTGTGTGCGTGTGTGCGTGTGTGTGGTCGAGTCTGAGAGTCAGTTTTTTACACTCAACGCACCTGCCCTAATTTCTCTCTGACGTCTCAAGCTGAAGAGGAATTTGATGATTGTTACAGGGGAACCCTGATTACACGCTGAGCTGTAAGGACAGTAGTCAGCCAGTCAGCCAGTCAGTCAACCAGCCAGTCAACCAGCCAGTCAGCCAGTCAGTCAACCAGCCAGTCAGCCAGTCAGTCCGTCCGTCCACCCTGGTCTTGTTTGACAGACACGGCGAGGCAATAAAGACAATTGACAACTTGGCCCATTAAAGCACGGCTATACTTTTCCATGAGAGTCTGCTCGGCTATTCGACCTTGCAGTTTGATTAAACGGCTGATTAAATCCAATATACACACTTACACGCAAGCACACACAACACACGCACCCACACACACACACCCACACACGCACACACACAACACAAGCACACACACACACACATGGGCACCCAGGCAACAGTGATTGTATTCACTTCATCTGTCTGTCACGTTGACTTAAGTCATCAGTCTTTAATTCTCTTCTCATTATCCCCTGCCGTGTAAATGAGATTAACATGCAAATTTGCTGTCATATTGTTTTGCTGTCGCATAGATAATGTCCGCGCAAGTGGACGATGGACACAGCTGATTGGAAATTGTCATGGTAAACAAATAAACTATTGCCCTTTCGCAGATATAAAGCCCCTCGCTCGCTGTGCTTCGATGGTGAACAATGCAGCTGGAAATGAATGAATGGAAATGACATCTGATGTGTTCATATGCTGCTAATTTTCCACGGTGACATCAACCTGCCATGGAAATGAGCTCCTAATGTGATCTGAAGTGTTAGGGGTGTGTCCGTGTGGGCACCCTCGACCAATCAGAGGCGGAGGCCGGACAACTCTGTGTCCTTTTAGTCCTTTCAGGTAATGCTAAATGTAAGTCCACAAAATGGCTGTAACGTTTTTACTTTACACTTGAGAAAGCGAATTCGTTAAAATCATACAACAGTTTGATGGTAGTTGTAGGAATATTATACTTCAAAGTCTAAACTTAGCTCAGACCACCATTCTTTCTTTATTTCTCTGTCCGTTTCTTTTAGCATTGAATGTTTATATGAGCAAACGCTTAGTGTGCATTACGTGTATGGTTAAAAGCAAGAATGTGAAGGGAACAAAAGACATTGTCTAACAGAAACAAACGTTAAATCGATGTTTGATCCTATTTGTAATGCTCTGTGGATGTCTATAATCAGGGTGATATTCGTGTCTCTAATTTGGTCCTACACACGAAAGGAAGTGATGACGTAAAGATCACTTTCCTTCTCATTGTGTGGCCACACGCAGTGAATATGGTTATTATGGAGATCTGCTAGTGGACACACACACACACACACTCGGACAGACAAACATCTAACACACACACACTCGGACAGACAAACATCTAACACACACAAACTCAGACAGACAAACATCTAACACACACACACTCGGACAGACAAACATCTAACTCACACACACACACACACTTGCACATCACTCTGCCTCTTCTGACTGCTCAGGTTAGTTATGCAGTTCAGTTCTTTACTTGTACCTTCAGAGTGTTACATCTGTCTGAGAAGAAAAGTGTCACAGTTTACTGTCTAATATATTCATGTTATAACTGCTATAACTCGTCTCTGTCTGATATAGAGCTGTTTTTACTGGACATTAGGTCATCGTCTCTGATATAGGACTCTTTTTACTGGACATTAAGTCATCATCTCTGATATAGGACTCTTTTTACTGGACATTAAGTCATCGTCTCTGATATAGGACTGTTATTACTGGACATGAATTCATCGTCTCTGATATAGGACTGTTTTTACTGGACATTAATTCATCGTCTCTGATATAGGACTGTTTTACTGGACATTAAGTCATCTTCTCTGATATAGGACTCTTTTTACTGGACATTAATTCATCGTCTCTGATATAGGACTCTTTTTACTGGACATTAAGTCATCGTCTCTGATATAGGACTCTTTTTACTGGACATTAAGTCATCGTCTCTGATATAGGACTGTTATTACTGAACATTAAGTCATCGTCTCTAATATAGGACTCTTTTTACTGGACATTAATTAATCGTCTCTGATATAGGACTGTTATTACTGGACATTAAGTCATCGTCTCTGATATAGGACTGTTTTTACTGGACATTAAGTCATCGTCTCTGATATAGGACTGTTTTTACTGGACATTAAGTCATCGTCTCTGATATAGGACTGTTTTTACTGGACATTAAATCATTGTCTCTGATATAGGACTGTTTTTACTGGACATTAAGTCATCGTCTCTGATATAGGACTGTTTTTACTGGACATTAAGTCATCGTCTCTGATATAGGACTGTTTTTACTGGACATTAAGTCATCGTCTCTGATATAGGACTGTTTTTACTGGACATTAAGTCATCGTCTCTGATATAGGACTGTTATTACTAGACATTAATTCATCGTCTCTGATATAGGACTCTTTTTACTGGACATTAATTCATCATCTCTGATATAGGACTGTTATTACTGGACATTAATTCATCGTCTTTATATTATCTATTATTTTATTTCCTTCTCTACGTCCCTATATCTTTCCCTCTCTAAACTCTCTGTCTCTTACTCTTTCTTTCCTATTTTTTTCTTTCCCTCTCTCCTCCCTCTGTCTCTATCGTTAACTCTCTCTGTCTTCATTCTTTTTCTTTCTTTCCCTGTAGCTACCTCCATCCCCATGGTCTCTCCATCTTTCTCGCTGCACTGTAAATGCATGTTCCGTATGACATTTCATCAAGGCTTTCTTCTAGATTGACGCATTTGTACCTGGGGCGTTGTGTCTGGCAGGGAATGGTGATTATATACTGTATGTTCACTCTCACGGTCCAGTCAGAATGGACTGGCTAGCGGCTTTTAATTGCACCCATTCATCCTACAATGGCAGCCATTAATCATGGAGGTATCAACAGCGACCATTTCTGGGACTATTTGTGGATATGCATTTATTTTTGGTCCGAATATGAATATATAATTGTAATTACCGTGCGTCACACACATAGGCATTTGTCCACTCAACTCAGTCGACAGGTGAGCGTGTGTGAGAAGCAGAAAGAAAGAGAGAGACAGGGAAAGAGAGAGAGAGAGAAAGAGAGATACAGGGAAAGAGAGAGGAAGGGAAAAAGAGAGAGAGAGGGAGGGAAGTAATGTGAGAAAGAGAGAGAGAAAGGGAGTGGGAGAGAGAGAGGGGGGGGGGACCACGAGAGAGACCTGCACAGCTAGCAGACGCTAATTGACAAAGAAACAGAAGATGCTTAGCTGATTTTAAAACGCTTATGTCTCATTTTAGCATGAGGGTCTTCTGTACAAACTAATGAAAAGCATTGCTGGTGGGGGAGACATGCTGTGTTATAACATCAGTAAGTGTGCAATTAAAATAGGCAACAAACACGTTTATTACATAAATTAACAATATCACTATCCTTGTGGACCGGGTTGTGTGATGCAGCTTCACATTACATAAATAAATCAGCACCTTAAAAGACTTGCAAATTAGAACTACAACCTTGCAGATGATCGACCACGATATTCTCCAGAGAGGGCCTATAGCATCAGCTAGATCATCTGGAGTAATGATGTCACACCTCGAATCTGAGACAATACATTTGGATTTTCCATAAAAGCTCCAGTCGGGATAACAAGCATTACGAAAGCATTATTTGACCCTATTGACTTGGAACCACTACACTCCCTTCTGTCTTTCTTTTCTAAAACACACAAGTATGCTGTCTCTGAACAACCAGTTATTGCGGTGTAGATGAAAGTATCTTTCACATGATCCATTCAATTACCCGGAAGTGACACATTTCTGCACGCCTGGCAAACATTTGGATGCTGGCCCAACACCTCAAGCTCAACCTTGATAAGAAAGAGCTGCTCTTCCTCTGGGAGTAGTCATGTCCAATCAAGGCCTCTTCATCATGCTAGAAAACGTCATTGTGTCTCTATTTCCAAAGTGCAAAAAACCTCAGTATAGTCCCTTAAAGGGTACCGAGTCATTCCATAAACATCCTCGCCGTTTCTTACGCAGATGCATGCTAGGGGACCTTCCTAGTAAAATCCAAATACTAGACAGGAGCTCTCTGTTCCAACCCCGAAGATACGCTATCTCCCACTCAGCAGCACAATCCTAACTCTTCTTAGACTCTGTGCTAGTATTGAGTACTATGCGCTACTTCCTCTAGTACTATGTGCTACTTCCTCTAGTACTATGTGCTACTTCTTTGAGTACTATGCGCCAGAGGTGGGACAAAGTCATTGTTATGCAAGTCACAAGTAAGTCTCAAGTCTTTGCCCTCGAGTCCCGAGTCAAGTCGAGTCAAAGATGAGGCAAGTCCCGAGTCGAGTCACAAGTCAAAGCCAACAAGTCTCAAGTCGAGTCCAAAGTCCTACCATTTTAGTTTCGAGTCATTTCAAGTCATCTTACCACAGAATTTATACAAATCATGTATGTCTGTAAGATTTGTATTTATTTAAACCTCTTTTTATACAATGACATTAATACAGTAAAAAACTGAAAATTTAATTTCACAAAAAATGCTTGTATTTCAACAGCATATTGCACTAGAACAATGCACAGCAACTTCAGTCCTGTATTGTATTGACCTTAGGGCTGGATGGAAAAAATTTATATCACGATATATTTCTTAATTTCGGTCGATACGACATAATTCCGATATCGATATGAACAATATAAAAGCCTCAGAAAAAATGCCATGAACACCCACAATGGATGTCTGTATACAATCTTCTGAAAAATACATTTGCCAAGTCTTTTGAGCCTCCTCCTATAAAACTAAATAATATTTGAGAAATAAAACGGTACAAATAAATTAAAGTTCACCTTTTATTTGATTTTAACCTTTATACAAACAAGAAAAGTCAAATAAGCAATTTGACTCTGAGACTGACCTTATTAATATATTTAACTTTAAACAATAACATAGGCTGATTATATTATTCATTCATTCATTATAAACATATCGTTTAAAGTTAGTGAACATGTTAGACAATGAAGAGGTGAGTTCATGAGTTCGCTACGTGACCGTGGATTTAAGAGACACGACAGAGAAGCTCATGAACGCGCATGTCGCAACATGCTCGGAGAATGAGAGTGCTCAAAAGCGCATGTCCATCATGACGTCATGGGCCAGTCAACGCGGAAGATCCAAGCTCCTATGTTGGCTTTATGCGCTTTTGAGCCTCTCATTCTCCGGCATATTTAGCATCACGCTGAAACCTGAAGTTTATCAGATCTCAGAAAGCTGAACCACTTCCCTACCACTGAATTAGTCTTTCCTCTCATATCAACTGTCTGCTTTCTCCTCACTTATGGAAGCTCGTTCAGTCACGTTTGAATTGCGGTCATGGGCGCTCATTTTGTAGCTTAAACTTGCCGTGTTGGAGATCAGCAAAAATATTGAAATATCGAAAATGTGTTTAGAAATCATTTCACCGTTATTGATTTTTTTTACCGCGATATATATTGATATTGAATTATTGTCCAGCCCTAACCTCATATTGCAAAACAGTTTAACTTTCAAATAGACATGGGTCCTTTTAGCCTGAACTTTTTTAAACATGTCATTAATAAAATCCTCACTCCTCAAAATGATCACTTCTGAAAAAATGGACCAACCTGATAATATAATTGGAATGACTCCATAGAGACGTGTGTGCGTGTGAGCGTGCCCGTGCGCAGCTCCGTCTGTAATCTTCGACCCGCATGTTTTCCAAATTGCAACTCTTTTTTTTTCGACTACCTCGTAATTTTTATAGCCAAACGCAACTATATTCGGTATCATTTTGCCAACTGGCGCGTTGTTGCTTGTGCTTCATTGGTTGTCTTGCAATGTGCCTGCTTGGATGCTGTCTAATCAAAACAACGTGGGACTACAGTGATTGGATGTCCAATCAAAACAACGTGGGACTACAGTGATTGGATGTCGTGCAGGCAGCGCGCGTGCTCTCTGCATGCATTTTTTTCACAGATGCAGATAAACTGAGAGCGGCGCGGCCGTGTGAACATTTTCTTCCCAAGTTTTCATGGGAAGTAGCAAGTCTTCTCGAGTCAAAAGGCGCAAGTCCAAGTGAAGTCACGAGTCATTGATGTTCAAGTCCAAGTCGAGTTGCAAGTCTTTGTACATTTTGTCGAGTCGAGTCTGATGTCATCAAACTCATGACTTGAGTCTGACTCGAGTCCAAGTCACATGACTCGAGTCCACACCTCGGCTATGCGCTACTTATTTGAGTACTATGCGCTATATCCTTGAGTACTATGTGCTACTTCCTTGAGTACTATGCGCTACATCCTTGAATACTATTTGCTACTTCCTTGAGTACTATGCGCTACTTCCTTGAGTACTATGCGCTACTTCCTTGAGTACTATGTGCTACTTCCTTGAGTACTATGCGCTACTTCCTTGAGTACTATGCGCTACTTCCTTGAGTACTATGCGCTACTTCCTTGAGTACTATGCGCTACTTCCTTGAGTACTATGATGTACTACTTCCTTGAGTACTATGATGTACTACTTCCTTGAGTACTATTCGCTACTTCTTTGAATACTCTGTACCTTGGATTGGAGGCTGAGAGAGAGATGAGAGGAAGAGAGAAAGAGATGTGAGGGAGAGATAGTAAAGGACTGCACATGTACCTCCTAGCAGTATGATAACAGCTGGGATTTAGTCGTCGACTCCAATGGACCAAAACATTACTAATTGCCGTCACTGTCATTGACAAACTCCTGGCGTCCGGATTGCCGAGGAACAAGAGAAAACGAATGTGTTTGCGACTAAGAGATGTCCCAAAACCACGATGTGGTTACGTGAAGCAGAGACTGCGTGTGTAGTCGGGGTCGTGTCAAAACCTGTGTCCCCGTCAGGACTGTGATGTGACACGCTGGTCATTGTCATCATCCTTCCTCCCTCACCCTCTATTTCACCTCCCCACACTCTCGTCCCGTGCGGATGACAGTTTGATTAGCTGCGCTGTTGTGGCACGTACAGGGAGTCACATCGTCCTTCCTTTCTGTCCCTAATGTATTGTCTCCGCCGTGGCTACCTCACTACTCTGACACACTACGGACGATAATTAAGCATGACCGTCTTTACGGTGCCCAGAATGAGATGTATGAGTCTGACGTGTTTGTGTGGGGCTGGGTAGATTTGGAACTTCCCTTGGTGTGAGTAGAATAAACTTAGACACAGGGTTCCTGTCACTTATGGATGCTAGAGCGATAGATTAGCACAGACAGTGTACACTGTTTAGCAATTATTATTATCTTAAGCCACTTTATCATACATGCTGCTCACATTTCAAACGGACAGTCCGTTACCCGGATTCACCACTGATTGTGAGTTTCGATTCACCAGTGGTTGCGAGTTCGTTTCACCCGTGGTTGCGAGTTCGATTCACCCGTGGTTGCGAGTTCGATTCACCCGTGGTTGCGAGTTCGATTCACCCGTGGTTGCGAGTTCGATTCACCCGTGGTTGCGAGTTCGATTCTATGTCACAGAAAACGGTACAGATAATAGTGTTTATAATCATTACCCATTCAGTGTCACCCCACCTGAATCTTTCTAAACATCCCCCAGCCCGTAAACACTGAGACAGCAATGATCGGACGGAATCTGATGCTGCAAAACATACGTCATGTTTAGTTAGTGTTATTGTGAGGAGGGATCAAAGGTCATTCCAGCTAATGAGGAATGGGAAAAGAACAACTTCCTGTAATTGAAGCGAGGACGAATAGGAAACAAGACGAGGATGAGAAGGATGTGATAATAATAATTGGAATCCAGGTCCAAAAGCGCTGAGTAGGTTCATTAAGCTGGATTGATAGGAGCGCTCTTATGTCTGTTCAGCTCCAAACTGTCATTTCTTAATGACTCATTCTCTCTGTGTTTCTCTCTCCCTCTCTCTCTCTCCCTCTCTCTCTCTCTCTCTCTCTCTCCTCTCTCTCTCTCTCTCTCTCTCTCTCTCTCTCTTCTCTTCCTCTCTCTGGGCTTGTTGAGTCCCGCAGATTGTGCCCAGCTCGGCGAAAGCAGAAAACAGGGAGAGAAGATTGATTCAAACAGAGTGAAATGGGGGAGAGATAGATGGAGAAAGAGATAGATACAAAGAGATATATACAAATATAGATTCAGGGTTGGCAGATAGATGAGTAAGGAGAGACGAAAACTGTGATAAAAAGATAGAGATATTCGAAAAGAGAAGATTTGAGATATTTACGCTGTTGTGTGTGAGATATAGAGGAGATATAAAAAGATAGATACAGAAAGATAGAGAGTGCCAGGAGAGGGAGAAGAAGAGATACTGACAATGACAGTGAGTGGATGAAATAAAGAGGGAGAGATTTACAAACACTGACAGAGTGAAACAGAAAGAGATTCAAAAACACTGACAGAGTGAAACGGAAAGAGACTGACAAACACCGACATAGTGAAACGGAAAGAGATTGACAAACACCGACATAGTGAAACGGAAAGAGATTGACAAACACCGACATAGTGAAACGGAAAGAGATATACAAACACTGACAGAGTGAAAAGGAAAGAGATTAAAAAAACACTGACAGAGTGAAACGGAAATTGATTTACAAACAATGACATTGTGAAACGGAAAGAGATTTACAAACACTGACAGAGTGAAAAGGAAAGAGATTCAAAAACACTGACAGAGTGAAACGGAAAGAGACTGACAAACACCGACATAGTGAAACGGAAAGAGATTGACAAACACCGACATAGTGAAACGGAAAGAGATTGACAAACACCGACATAGTGAAACGGAAAGAGATATACAAACACTGACAGAGTGAAAAGGAAAGAGATTAAAAAAACACTGACAGAGTGAAACGGAAATTGATTTACAAACAATGACATTGTGAAACGGAAAGAGATTTACAAACACTGACAGAGTGAAAAGGAAAGAGATTGAAAAACACTGACAGAGTGAAACGGAAATTGATTTACAAACAATGACATTGTGAAACGGAAAGAGATTTACAAACACTGACAGAGTGAAAAGGAAAGAGATTGAAAAACACTGACAGAGTGAAACGGAAATTGATTTACAAACAATGACATTGTGAAACGGAAAGAGATTAACAAACATTGACAGAGTGACCACCAACACATCACCACCACCACATCACCACCAGATCAACACCAGATCCAGCCCCTCGTGTTCAACGATGAAGGTCACAGGGCACCGTGTTAAATCATTTCCCTGCTGTCTGTGTGCACACATGCCGATGCACAATACAAATGTGTGCGTCTGCATAACCAAGCATTAGCTTGGTTATTAGCTTGTGCTTGTGTGTGTGTGTGTGTGTGTGTGTGTGTGTTTGGAGTGCTGTCTGTGGCTGTGTTCATCTCTGTTTTTTAACAAAGAATTATTGCCTTTGTTTTTGTTTTTCTCTCGCCCTCACTGTGCTTAAATAAACTGACGTGTGTAAACAGAAACGAATGCTAACGGGTTGATTGATTAGGACCGTTTTGTTATTTCTCTTTAATGTCCCTGTTGGCAAAAATAACCAGTTGTTTAAAATAAAGCACTCAGTTCAAAGTCAAGAAATGTAAGAATGTAACTCAGGGTGGTCGGTGTGTTTACAAAGACAGAAAAGAGTTAAAACACTTTAAAAACACACCGGAACATAGTGATTCACACACTCACACGCACACACACACTCACACACAAACACACACCCACAACCACACACACTCACACACACTCACAAATACACACACACTCACACACACACACGCACAAATACACACACACTCACACACACACACACTCACACACACACTCACACACACGCACAAATACACACACGCACTCACACACACACATGCACACACACACACACACACACACACACACACACACACACACACACACACATTGCCGCTCACTGGATATTTTCTCTTCTCATTCTCTGTAAACCCTAGAGAAGGTTGTGCAGGCAATTCCCACTAGCACTGTCTGAAATACTCATTCCATGTCACTTCATTCTCCTTTCTTCCCCGTTCTGAGGCTTGGTTTGAACTTCAGCCGATCATATTGACCGTGTGTATAAACATATATACCAACTCAGCATGATCCGCTTCTGGACAGATGTTCAAACAGTAAATCATCCGGAAATGATCGTATGGTCATAAATAAATGTCCATGACAGGTACTCTTAACAAATGCCATGTCACCCGAGGAAGGACAATGAACCAGTCACTGCCAGGGCATTTCATCTGTCAACCAGACTGAACCAGCCTCAGTCTACACACACCCCTTCACGGACTAACTAGAACCAGAACCCAACATACAGCAGGTGGACAGTTAAATACAGACTGACAAGAACCCAACATACAGCAGGTGGACAGTTAAATACAGACTGAATAGAACCCAACATACAGCAGGTGGACAGTTATATACAGACTGACTAGAACCCAACATACAGCAGGTGGACAGTTAAATACAGACTGAATAGAACCCAACATACAGCAGGTGGACAGTTATATACAGACTGACTAGAACCCAACATACAGCAGGTGGACAGTTAAATACAGACTGAATAGAACCCAACATACAGCAGGTAGTCAGTTATATACAGACTGACTAGAACCCAAAATACAGCAGGTGGACAGTTATATACAGACTGACTAGAACCCAACATACAGCAGGTGGACAGTTAAATACAGACTGACTAGAACCCAACATACAGCAGGTAGACAGTTAAATACAGACTGACTAGAACCCAACATACAGCAGGTGGACAGTTGAATATAGACTGACTAGAACCCAACAGACAGCAGGTGGTCAGTTATATACAGACTGACTAGAACCCAACATACAGCAGGTGGTTAGTTATATACAGACTGACTAGAACCCAACATACAGCAGGTGGACAGTTAAATACAGACTGAATAGAACCCAACATACAGCAGGTAGTCCGTTATATACAGACTGACTAGAACCCAACATACAGCAGGTGGTCAGTTATATACAGACTGACTAGAACCCAACACACAGCAGGTGGACAGTTAAATACAGACTGACTAGAACCCAACATACAGCAGGTGGACAGTTAAATACAGACTGACTAGAACCCAACATACAGCAGGTGGACAGTTAAATACAGACTGACTAGAACCCAACATACAGCAGGTGGACAGTTGAATATAGACTGACTAGAACCCAACATACAGCAGGTGGACAGTTAAATACAGACTGACTAGAACCCAACATACAGCAGGTGGACAGTTGAATATAGACTGACTAGAACCCAACACACAGCAGGTGGACAGTTAAATACAGACTGACTAGAACCCAACATACAGCAGGTGGACAGTTAAATACAGACTGACTAGAACCCAACATACAGCAGGTGGACAGTTGAATATAGACTGACTAGAACCCAACATACAGCAGGTGGACAGTTGAATATAGACTGACTAGAACCCAACATACAGCAGGTGGACAGTTGAATACAGACTGAATAGAACCCAACATACAGCATGTGGGCAGTTGAATACAGACTGACTAGAACCCAACATACAGCAGGTGGACAGTTGAATACAGACTGCTTTGATTCTGCTCCATTATGACCATCCTGACCTTCCCTTTTACGCCCTCCCCCCCTCTACTTTAGACCCCAAACCCCTCCCCTTTTACAACCTCAACCCCTCCCCATTACACCCCTAACTCCTCCCATTTGCAATCTCTTATTCCCACTTTACCCTCCTCTTCACATTGTTTACAGCCCCTTCTCTTTTCTTTTACATGCTCCGCAATCTCCAATTACACCTTATTCTCCTCCCTTTCATACTCCTCCTCTTCTTCTTTTAAACCGTCCACCTTTACATCGTCCCCATCTCCTAATCATCCCCTCATCTCCTCCCATCACCCCCCAGCCCCTCCTCTTTTCCGCCTCCTTTTCTCCCAGCCCCTTTCATCTCCCCCTCTCCCTCCATCTCAGTTTTAAAGAGACAACAACGGTGGCATCACAACAGATCCATCATAACAGATGATCTGTTACAGATCCATAATGAACGAGGGCCCTCTTTAATCACCGTGCCCCTGTATGAGACCAGGCCGGCCTCCCCTGCTCGGCGACCAGACACATGCCTCCACACACCAGATAATGATTCACCTCTGAGCCCTCTGGGATCAGGTGCCACGGAGGAGACCGCACACTGTTAGCTGTAATTATACAAATGATAAATGCCCTGACCAGTTACAGAACACACACTTAGTGAGAGATGAACAGGCTGGAGGAGATCAACCATTTTGTAGACAACAGGATAGGGGAAAAGAGAAATATGTTGGGAGCAAGGAGACATTTAGCACAAGAGTGAGGGCATATTCACTACTATTGTTCCGTAATACGATTGTGTGCAAACAAATGCATGAAAAAGTGGAGCAATCACAACTCTCAGAAACGCAATGCAAACATTCACAATCAGCACATTGACCTGTCGGAATCAAATATAAATAGCTGGCTAATCTTGTTCAGTTACAGTATATATTAGGTTAGTTTCATGAGCTCAAGTATTTCTGCAATAAAAGGGATATGTAAACACACTACAATACCTTGAATGCCTATAACCTCACTGTTGTTTGACTGGTCACTAACATGACACTCTCTGTCACGCAAATGATGGGGACAATATAATTGTTTGGTGCCAGTGTGAGCCAATGTTTTTAGTTGCTTCCCAACAAATTGTATTTCTTATTTTGTGACTTAAGGAACCAGGATTTGGTGTCACCGCTCATACTGTTACAAAAGCCCTGTTAGCACCATTAGCCCTGTTACCACCAAAGCCCTGTTAGCACCATTAGCCATGTTACCACCAAAAGCCCTGTTACCACCATTAGCCCTGTTAGCACCATTAGCCCTGTTACCACCAAAAGTCATGTTAGCACCATTAGCCCTGTTAGCACCATTAGCCCTGTTAGCACCATTAGCCATGTTACCACCAAAAGTCATGTTAGCACCATTAGCCCTGTTAGCACCATTAGCCCTGTTAGCACCATTAGCCATGTTACCACCAAAAGTCCTGTTAGCACCATTATCTCTGTTAACACCATTAGCACTGTTGGCATCAACTAGCATTGTAGTCACCATTAGCCTTGTCAGCAATATAAACCATTCATAGATCAATCTTAATTTAGCCACGACAAAGCAGTATTGCTCAGCTTGAGATGAAACCATACAACGAGCACGATCAGATGCTAACCTATAGCACTGCTAACCAACATTAATTTACAAGAAGACATTTACAATACATCCGTTGTTGGCATTTGTTAATGCTCATCAAATCGGATCAACAGTCATTTAATTCCCCCTCTAAAATGTCTTAATTTCTGTCCCGCATTGTCCCAGGTGCTGCTGTTTAAATGGGATTACCCAGCTGGTGATATCTGAAGGGCTCTGGAGTGTTGGCTTCTAAAGAGACCACATCAGAGAGGATCTAATTGACTGACTGGTTAGGTTAAGCAGGTCTTCATTATGACTTGTACCACCCTGTCACTCAGAGGCTTCTGAGGGAGAATCATGGCTAATGAAACGTCATTACTCCCACATTAGCGCTCGTTCGATTCCATTCACTGCAGTAAAACACAATGAGCCCATGTTTTAAATTGACTTCACTTCCACAGAGGACTGCCTATCAACAGTTTGTAAAGAAAAACTGACCAAAAAATAACTGACCAGAAATTTGACCAGGATTCTTACATTTGAGTCATTTTGGAGCTTCACAACTAACAGTAATAGTATTTACACAAATGCACAACATATTAATTAACTGCAAGACAAAAAAAATGTATAAATTGACTGAAACGTTTCTAAATATATGTGTATCAAAACAAGACCCACGTAACAGTATTTGACCAATCAGAAGCCGACTAAACAAATGAAGACACAGCGTGGTCATGAACGGACTGATCCGCACCAAGTGATGCTGTCCACACTCGCAGACCGGATCGTATGGATTCGAGCTGTGGCCCTTGTTCTTCACCTCTCCCATGATGATAAATGGGACAGGCAGGTGGACCCCGGGACCCTCTGGAAGTCCAAGCTTTGAACATAGACATGACTTCCCCGAACACACAGCTGCACGCAAACTCAGCTCCTCTCATGAGGACATAGCCCCGCGGCACATCTCTCTGTCTCTTCTTGTCTCTCTATTCGGAACAGGTGTGCGGTGTAGCGAGGCAGTCTGCCCGGTGCTGGGTTTGATCACAGGGGTTGGTAACGCGTGAAGTGACGAGGAAGCGCGCGCCATTGAAAATCAATTTACAGGCGCTCCTCAATTGGCATTGGAAACCATGTTTGTTCTTTATAAGTGGATGTGTGGGGTGTACTGGGGGGTACTGTGAGGACATATCTCTATTCACGTGTTTTTTATATCTCGTGTGTGGGGTGTACTGGGGGGTACTGTGAGGACATCTCTATTCACGTGTTTTTTATATCTCGTGTGTGGGGTGTACTGGGGGGTACTGTGAGTACATATCTCTATTCACGTGTTTTTTATATCTCGTGTGTGGGGTGTACTGGGGGGTACTGTGAGGACGTATCTCTATTCACGTGTTTGTTATATCTCGTGTGTGGGGTGTACTGGGGGGTACTGTGAGTACGTATCTCTATTCATGTGTTTTTTATATCTCGTGTGTGGGGTGTACTGGGGGGTACTGTGAGTACGTATCTCTATTCACGTGTTTGTTATATCTCGTGTGTGGGGTGTACTGGGGGGTACTGTGAGTACGTATCTCTATTCACGTGTTTTTTATATCTCGTGTGTGGGGTGTACTGGGGGGTACTGTGAGTACATATCTCTATTCACGTGTTTTTTATATCTCGTGTGTGGGGTGTACTGGGGGGTACTGTGAGGACGTATCTCTATTCACGTGTTTGTTATATGTCATGTGTGGGGTGTACTGGGGGTACTGTGAGGACGTATCTCTATTCACATGTTTTTTATATCTCGTGTGTGGGGTGTACTGGGGGGTACTGTGAGGAAGTATCTCTTCACGTGGATTGTAAGTACCTAATAAAAAGCACTACATTTAAAAAAAAAATTGTTTTATATTTATTTTAATAGATAGAAGAGCAAGCGCGCTTAACAGTTGGTCAGATCCACCCACTGCTCATCAAGTTACATGGTCATCTTTTATTGGACCTGTTATTTAATCAAAAGTCTAGAATTTTGGGGTCAACATGCCTATAGCAGAGCTGACATATAACCTGGTTACGGTGTTATTTTAAACCAGATGTATTCACACCGGCGCGCTCTGCTGTAGTTGTGACAGATGAGGTGTGGCGCCAGATAACTCATCCAAATGAAACCAAATCAACAGTCAGATAATGTGACGCTGTAAATCGGCTGGTTCCATGTCAGACGCGCACGTTTTGTTCAGCCCTCGTTACCCTGTGAGTTTGAGGCTGACGGGTTCGGGAGAGGCAGGGTGTGGGAGAGGCAGGGTGTGGGAGAGGCAGGGTGTGGTAGAGGCAGGGTGTAGGAGAGGCAGGGTGTGGGAGAGGCAGGGTGTGGTAGAGGCAGGGTGTGGAGGAGGCAGGGTGTGGAGGAGGCAGGGTGTGGGAGAGGCAGGGTGTGGGAGAGGCAGGGTGTGGTAGAGGCAGGGTGTGGAGGAGGCAGGGTGTGGAGGAGGCAGGGTGTGGAGGAGGCAGGGTGTGGAGGAGGCAGGGTGTGGGAGAGGCAGGGTGTGGGAGAGGCAGGGTGTGGTAGAGGCAGGGTGTGGAGGAGGCAGGGTGTGGAGGAGGCAGGGTGTGGAGGAGGCAGGGTGTGGTAGAGGCAGTGTGTGGGAGAAGCAGGTGTGGGAGAGGCAGGGTGTGGGAGAGGCAGGGTGTGGGAGAGGCAGGGTGTGGGAGCGTCGCTTCTCATTTCACTCTTTTATCTGTTTTTCTCTGCCTCCGGTTTTCTCTCTGCGGTGTTGTTCTGGCTGCTCTTCACAGGCCTGTTGGAGACCGGGGACTCAGGGCAGGGCCTCGTGCCCCGGTGGGACCCACCCCCCATGACACACACACCTTAACGCTCTGCAGTGCTGACCTTGAAGGATTGATCCGCCACCGGTTTCCTGAATACGCTCCCCAAAACAAGTACCCCCCTGACTTCCTGTGCATAATTGTCCCCAGCTGTAACAGGAGGAATAAATTGGGCCACTGGGAGACGAGATTTGTAATTTCAGAGAGAGTGTGAGAGTAAGAAAGGGAAAGAGAGAAAGAGAGAAAGTGCGAGTAAAGGGGGGAAATTGGTAGCAGGCCACATGAATTAGCATTTTTGGCTTTTGGCTTAAGTAGACAATACACATTAAATCGCTGCAAAGTATCTGGTCTGAGGAGAGAAGCAAGCAAGAGAGTGAGAGAGAGAGAGAGTGAGAGAGATCAGTGCTTTTGCAGGTCTTTGTCTGGGAGCTGCAGGCCACAGACGGAGGGCCGGTCGTTAGACTCCCTCCTGCAGTTAGGAGCCCAGGAGATTTGAGGACCATCTATTATTGATGCCTGTTGAGATGAGTCTTTACTGCATCACTGGCTTTTCTGTAATCGTCACTCATGTCTCTGTTACGCTACAGAGTGCAGGCAAATACCAACAGACGTGCACTCACACAAACGTGCACACACGCACACAGATTCAAACGCATACACACACTCACAATGTCAGTGTTGAGGTCGGTTAGCTCCAACAGAGGACTTGTTTTCCTTGTAATGTGTTGCCCTTTTGCTTTCCTGGTAACATTCAGTTTTACCACCATGTTTCTGTTCCAGTTAATCTCAAAGTGAGCTAGTGACCGTAATGGGACGTAAGCACTGTGAAAAGTCCAGCTTACTGTACAGCGGATGGATAGCTCGTCTAATAAAGACCGGGTGTGAAAAAAACTCCACAAATCATTAAAAAGAGTCTTCGAAACTTTCCGGGGCAGTCGTCATTAACTTACCCAGAATATGCACAGAGAAACGTCTCTTATATTCTCCATTACACGGAGTGAGGCTCAGACAGCCAATGTTCTACTTTCAACGTATATTTGTTCCAGTCCCAAGTGGGTCAGAGAGGCCACACTTGGGCGAGGTCCTTATTAACGTAAAAAATTATCCAGACGTAATCCGGGAGCGCCGAGTAGGACTCTGGCCCCTACTCCTCTCTGCAGGAGGTGCATCTGGGATTCGGGCCTCCAGAACATCACAGTTCAGCCCAGCTGTGCACCTCACATGTACGCTGGAATCATGCCGCGCTCCTGCTTCTCCGCTCCCGCTTCTGCACGCCTGCTTCTGCAGTCCCGCTTCTGCACGCCCCGCTTCTGCACGCCTGCTTCTGCACGCCTGCTTCTGCACGCCCGCTTCTGCACTCCCGCTTCTGCACGCCTGCTTCTGCGCTACGTGCCGCTTTGAGGTCATCTGTCGAGCATTCTGTGTCATCTGTCGAGGCGAAAAGGGAATCTGACTGATTAGCGTGACTGATGTCTTGGGTTTCTCTGTGTGTGAGGACTGGTGCTTGGGGTTTAATGTGCACCAAACCAGAACGGTGGTTTGGTCGCTGTTTTTAGTTATATGCACTGACTGTTTTTTTTTGTCGCTGGGGATATATTTTAAAGCCTACCGTTTTCTCGTGAATCCAAAGGGTGATGCGTGCTCCGATCAAAACATATTCTCTTCCATATGTCAACTGAAGTCTGTGTTCACCTCTTTGTTTGTCTCTGTACCTAAAAATGCGACAGACGAACATTAATTATCGCATCGCGAAAAACAGGAATAAAATGTTGACACTTTTCATCTGCTAAATATCCTATAACTAGGCTGACACATTACTAACGACGCCTACTTCTGAGATCTGCTCGGCAACGTTTCCTTCTTTCATGTCTCCGTCGTCGCCATGGCGAATGGGGACCTGCGAAAGCGTACGAAACACAACCTCCGAAGAAGTGATAGACTACCTGTCATCCTCTCACTTCCCTTGACATGATTTCATTAATTGGAGTCACGAGATAGAACTTCTGGCTCCAGCGAACCAGCCTCAAGTGATAAAGTTAGGAACCACACTACACATGCCAGAGTGTACTGAACTTCTTGACGTCAGTCAGTCGGTCGTTAGGGGCACGTGATTTGAGTCTTTCCCCTCCTTGCTTCTGAGCGTTGACCCTCTCCTCAGGACAGGGTGAAATCGCATTAACATGCTCTTAGTCAATCACACAGATATCTCTCAATCATTAGGTTACATTTCTTGAGCTTCTAACCTTTCTCAGACGAACCCCCGGGCTTGCGTCACATGTCATCTCCCGCCGGTTTCCCCCGCGTCAGCATGAGAGAGCCGGTTGTTTCGCAACCATCGCGCGATGCGACTTAACTCCATTTCGCGCTAATTTCATCACCTGAGCTACAAATGATAAAGCGCTTCCGTCCGGCAGCCATGTCCTCTTCTGTGGCAGAGTGTTTCTAATGCAATAAACCCTGGCTTAGAACGTCTGGAGCCGAGTCGTATCCTTTGCACCCACGTTGGTAATTCGCGTCCATCTCCTTCACTTACGGTGCAGTCTCCCCTTCCTCCGCGGGATCACAGCTCCAGGGCAAACCTTACTCAAAGCCCGGGAGGACCGGCTGCCCACCATGGAATCAGCATTAGCCTAAATTAGCTGTTTACTCGGGCCCGTTCTAACCACTCAGCCTAGTCAATACACCTCTCTCCCTGTATGGATCTGCGCTGCGTTTCCCCCGGCCGCGTACGCCGGCTGATCCGAACCACTTATCTGCAATAATCTGCAGCGTCCAAATCAATTGCTCCCCTACCAGCCCACTCTGGGAGACAGTGGCAGCCAAGCCTCTTACAAAAGCACCCCGGAAACATCGCGACGCTTGATAAGAGGCGGCTTGTCGTGTCTTCCACTTATCTCCCGCGCAACAAGGCCACGGAGATACGGCTATGGATTAATTTCACTGTATCGGGGCGGTACACTGGTTACTCATTAACATGTGTGCCTGGTATGAATGCCCGGAGATGAGTGTCGGCTGCTTACGAGGGAAGAGAAAGAAAAGGCACAGAGAGAGAGAGAGAGAGGCAGAATCATCCTGTTTCCTATTGTGACTAAGCTTTTTCGACGAGGCAGATGCAGCAGCTGAGTGAAATGCTGGAGAGCGCAATCTTTTGTCGTGTTTCTCCCATTCTTTCTTTTCTCTCTCTCTCCTTTCGTTCTCTCGCTTCCCTCTCTCGCTCTCTTTTCCGCTGTCACCGAGTGTGTGGCATTGTGTGCGCCGAACGGATAAAGGATTTTGGATGTATGATATCGTTGACTCATTGCGTCGGGGAGGTTTTCGTGCAGTTGGAAGATGGGATGCACGTGGGGTGCATCCGGACGGCGAGCAACACGACCAACAGTCCTGACACAAACCGCCATAAAGTTATTGAAGGTCGCCGGTTCAAATCCCGGAGCTGACGAAACGAAGGCCATGTAGACGACAATAACCTCCTCCCACCTGGTTTCATTTCCGCTCGTGCCCTTCGTGGTGTACGGCTCAACACAGATTACCACACAGTCTGTTGCCTAATCATGTCTCACCAGCAGTCGCATGTGCCATATTTTAAAGCAATCGGACACAAATTAGTCTCTGACTAGAGATACCTGGGGCATGTTGCACCATGGGAGGAGATGCTAATGCATTACTCCTAACTCTCATGTGTCTCTCCTCAGCTCGTTCCGTTGCCCCCACCCCCCCCCGCGGTGTCCTTTCTTTTTGGTTGACATTCTCAATTTCCTTTCACTCTCCCTCCCTCTCTCTCGTTCTCTTTTTTCTCCTCTCCCCCGGACAGCTGCCCGGCGCATTCTATCATTCATTCTAGGTGACAGGTCCTCCATTAGACAGTTGGCGCCCGCGTTAGTTTCATTTAAACGCTGCCAGCCGACATCTGAACACGCTCGGAAAGTAACCGTCGCCGTAGCTCGTGCCGTTGCCATGCCAAACGTACCCGACGACAAAACCTATATTTAAACAGAGTCTGGTAATTACTCGGCGACGCGTACAGCTATGCGCGTACAGTTCTAACTATCACCGTGCAAATGATTGGTTTTAGCCGCACTTGACGTGCACTGAGGCCAGAGCGTTCGTACGAGTGTACCGTATAATCACTGATGAACCCATAAGATGTCGCCGGGGCGATGTGCGTCGCTAGGAACCGGCACATGATTGGTCTGTTGCGTATTCCGAGGGTCCGGCACAAACGTAAATTGCACCTGATTGCCCCAGCTCGCTAATTCACATAACGTACGGCTAGTTTCGTCGTTAAACACACATCCATCTCAAACAGACACAGTCCATGAGCGTATCCGTCTCAATCCAATTGGAAACAATTATCCGTTTTCTCCTGGGTGGAACCGGACTCATAATAGCAACTGTCAAGATCCAGATATGTAATCTCACTTACTGATAATCAATACGGCTGCCCTTCCTCCCCTTCCTGTGTTTTGTTCTGCCAATAGGACCGCTGAAGTGGAGGAGCGGAGACCTTGGTCGCCCGAGGGAGACATTAAACTGTCTCGTCGCATCTGGAGCCTGACATTAGCATACAGCCTCCTCTCTCCCCGCTGATCGTGTTGGCTCAGGAATCAGGCTAGCACGCGGGCTCAGGGGTTGAATACATGGGCTACACGTATCCCCGAGCTATGCGAAACACGGGCCGTTTAAATGTAACAGGACCTAACATGACTCGCCCCGGAACGGCTGTCCAACGCACTGGGTCCTGATGCACGGAGATCCCTGTGGCTCAACGCTGTCACTTTCTCTCCCGAGCAGCTGTTTTGTATTTATATGCATTTCTTAGATAACGCTGTCTGTTTTATATGAATTCTCGGTTTAAAGGATTTTAATTATTCTTTTTTGCTCTCTCCATTTTGAAGGCTGTGTGTAAATGTATTGTCGAGTTGGCAGACATTGAGGGATTAGAGGGAAGTCACAGTTGAGCAGGAAATCTCAGTTGAGCAGGAAGTCACAGGTTGACAGGAAGTCACAGGTTAACAGGAAGTCACAGGTAAGATTTTTCACAGTTGGGACTGCAGATGCTCAGGGAATTTCCTACATGATTCCTACAGAATGATTAATCAGTCAACTGACACATGTACCCCTGAGAAGAGGTGGCAAGGAGAACCCAGAGAGGAGGTGGTAAGGGAGAACCAAATATGAGGCAGTTTGGAGTACACATAAAGAGGGGGTAGTGAGGAGAACCAGAGAGAAGGCGGGGAGGAGAACCAGGAGAAGTTGGTGAGGAGAATCAGAGAGAAGTCGGTTAGGAGAACCAGTGAGGAAGTGGTGAGGAGAACCAGAAAGAAGGTGGTTAGGAGAACCAGAGATAAGGTGGTGAGGAGAACTCATAAAGCAGGTGGTGAGGAGAACCAGAGAGAAGGTGGTGAGGAGAACCAGAGAGAAGGTGGTAAGGAGAACCAGAGAGAAGGTGGTGAGGAGAACCAGAAGGAAGATGGTGAGGAGAACCAGAGAGAAGGTGGTGAGGAGAACCCATAAAGCAGGTGGTTAGGAGAACCAGCGATAAGGTGGTGAGGAGAACTCATAAAGCAGGTGGTGAGGAGAACCAATGAGAAGGTGGTGAGGAGAACCAGAGAGAAGGTGGTGAGGAGAACCAGGGAGAGAAGGTGGTGAGGAGAACCAGAGAGAAGGTGGTGAGGAGAACCCGTAAAGCAGGTGGTGAGGAGAACCCGTAGAGCAGGTGGTGAGGAGAACCCGTAGAGCAGGTGGTGAGGAGAACCCGTAGAGCAGGTGGTGAGGAGAACCCGTAGAGCAGGTGGTGAGGAGAACCCATAGAGCAGGTGGTGAGAAGAACCCGTAGAGCAGGTGGTGAGAACCCGTAGAGCAGGTGGTGAGGAGAACCCGTAGAGCAGGTGGTGAGGAGAACCCGTAGAGCAGGTGGTGAGGAGAACCCGTAGAGCAGGTGGTGAGGAGAACCCGTAGAGCAGGTGGTGAGGAGAACCCATAGAGCAGGTGGTGAGGAGAACCCATAGAGCAGGTGGTGAGGAGAACCCATAGAGCAGGTGGTGAGGAGAACCCATAGAGCAGGTGGTGAGGAGAACCCGTAGAGCAGGTGGTGAGTGGAACAGACAGAAAAACAGAGACAATTTTTTTGGTAGAGAACCAAGGGCAAAGGAAATAATTATGATAGTTTTTCTTTTCCTTTACAGATTCAACCTCAGTGACCCAGTGCTTAATCCAGATGATCTAGGAAAATGTCATGGAAATGTCAATAAACAATCTGAGACAAATGAACGCCATATGTAAACAAACACGGTTGTGTCACGGTCACTTGAGCATTCCACAGGGACAGTAAACCCTGACCACAGTCTCTCACCGTCTATCTAACAATTTCCAAAATAGATCTAAAGTGGCTTGTTGACGTACGAATAATTTATGCACATTGATAAAACAGGTGGCGGAGTGGAACTCTGGAGATTACGAGATTTTAAATTACAAGATTTTACAAGATACAGCAAAACGACAATAGAATATACAGAATGTACCTGATTGATCAGTCACAGATCAACTAGATAAACTGTTGACCATATATGTATCACTGTACGTACAGTACTATACTCTAGTTATTTGTTATATGTTCACCATATATATATAGATATATATATATATATGGTCAACATATAACATATAACTAGAGTATAGTACTGTACGTACATATTTTTATTTCAGAGAAGGTGAGAGAAGACAATAACTTGTCACAAGAGGGGCTTTAATCGTTAGGTATTTGAAAACGTCATCCACAATGTTTCCAAGATTGACAATGAAGCAGATATTTCCTATATTGCATTCCAACCCATTACAATGAGTGGATACAAGCCATCACAATATGGAGGTAGAAAATCCGACCAGACTTTAAGATAAATCCCCCAGAGTCTTGCACAGGGGAGAAAATAAATGTACATTTCCAATTCATGCCTGTGTCATGAAATATCTGTTTGTTAATGTCCTGAAGCTTTCATTCAATCTCTTTTCAAACAACCCCAATAAGTCCAAACCACAAGATGGAAGCATGCTCATAAGGCGCAAAGCTCATAATTCAAATTCAAAGCTCATATTCCGTTCCGTTTATATCTTTAATTCTTTTGAACGACCACAATTCTGATGTTTTTCCTTTATTACAATTATTATTACGCTCGAACAAACCTTTTTTTCCACTGGAGCTTGTCAGTACCCCCCACCCACAACCGTACCCACCCCCCCAGATCATCTAAACTGGATGAAATAATGAATTAACATGTATTATTGGATTTCTTATGAATTAATTTCATAGTGACTGCATCATCTTCAAGCTACTGTTTACTGATTATATTGTTTACCACCCAAAGGATTCGAGGAACGACATTAAAAACAGCAACAACAACATTGACAACCATCTGTTGAGTCTGGTTCAACTCCCAGCTATCGTACCACTACATCATTACCTTAATCTGATTTAATTACTCACTGATTTCGTTTAATTAACTCCAGACCTATATGCGTGCAGTTTTTGATGTAATGTAACAGAGTACCGTTGGATGTTCCTTGCTTTGTTCGAAACACTGCTATTTCGAAGAGAAAGAAATCATTGAGGGAAAAACCCTTTTGCGTATCATTTTGGGAGGTTTGTAATTCTCTATTTCATATCCATCTCCTTTACTTGGTAGGCAACACCTAGAGAAGCTGTGGCAACTGATGTGTTGCGAAGATCTTTCAACCTTTTATTCTATGGCTTTCAAAGGCCCTCCATATACTCTATGCCCTTCCATTTTCTTTTTGTGAGATTTTTGTGTGTTTATATAGAAACAAAAAGAGCAGCGTGAGGAATATTATAATGATGTTGGAAAAACCAGACGAGATTTGCCTCTGCATGTTAGTGAACGTATGTAAAGTAGTTGGTTGAAGAGCAACCTCAGATATAGACAGATGGCTGACATGATGACTGAGCAGAACAACAGAAGGGCAGAAAGCAGGAGAAAGTTAAGCAGAAAGCAGGAGACAGACAGAAAGCAGGAGACAGGCAGAAAGCAGGAGACAGGCAGAAAGCATGAGACAGACAGAAATCAGGAGACAGCTAGGCAGAAAGCAGGAGACAGCTAGGCAGAAAGCAGGAGACAGCTAGGCAGAAAGCAGGAGACAGCTAGGCAGAAAGCAGGAGACAGGCAGAAAGCAGGAGACAGCTAGGCAGAAAGCAGGAGACAGCTAGGCAGAAAGCAGGAGACAGCTAGGCAGTAAGCAGGAGACAGCTAGGCAGAAAGCAGGAAAAAGTTAAGGCAGAAAGCAGGAGATAGATAGAAAGAAGAAGACAGGCAGAAAGCAGGAGAAAGTTAAGCAGAAAGCAGGAGACAGACAGAAAGCAGGAGACAGGCAGAAAGCAGGAGACAGGCAGAAAGCATGAGACAGACAGAAAGCAGGAGACAGCTAGGCAGAAAGCAGGAGACAGCTAGGCAGAAAGCAGGAGACAGCTAGGCAGAAAGCAGGAGACAGCTAGGCAGAAAGCAGGAGACAGGCAGAAAGCAGGAGACAGCTAGGCAGAAAGCAGGAGACAGCTAGGCAGAAAGCAGGAGACAGCTAGGCAGTAAGCAGGAGACAGCTAGGCAGAAAGCAGGAAAAAGTTAAGGCAGAAAGCAGGAGATAGATAGAAAGAAGAAGACAGGCAGAAAGCAGGAGACAGGCAGAAAGCAGGAGACAGACAGAAAGCAGGAGACAGGCAGAAAGCAGGAGACAGAAAGAAAGCAGGAGACAGCTAGGCAGAAAGCAGGATACAGCTAGGCAGAAATCTGAAATAAGATACATAATAAGTATCCAGTGTGGTAGTTTACAGCGGCCATGAATAAAATGTTTTTTGACAAGATAATCAAATTCTACTATTTACGAATACAAGATCACTGGAGCTGTTGGTGTAGTTCAGTGGTAGAGTGTATGCTTTATGTCTGATGCCTTGGGTCAAAGCTTCTCCTCAGATCCCCGCTGCAAATATGAATGTGTTCTCAATCGGCCTACCTGGTTAAATAAAGGTTTAATAAAAATAAAATAAAAAACATCCGGCTGTATGAGCTTGTTGTGTTACACGGTTAATGTTAATGTAATATTGGTGCGCAGCTTATAATTAACATTTCAATTGTCTGTTCTATTTAAGGAACTACCACAATAGTGATGAAATTGTTCAGACAGTCCTAGATCAAACTTGCCTTTTCCTTGAAGAATAATGATTGAATAGGTTATTTCTCCACCATACTGAAGGAAACGGCTGGCCGCTCAAGAAGAACCGATATGCTACATTTGATCCAAAGAAGAAAAGCCAGCGTGAGAAGAAAGACTAACAAACATTAATACGAGTGATTATTATAGTGGTTATTAGATATTTCAGTTATTTCATACATACATTATTTGGTTTCTCATTAAAACAGGCTTATATTAGCTTCGCGATCCGCTCAAAGGTCCTGTGTAGGTGTGCATGTTTCTGTGGGTTCTCTGTGTGCAAATGCGTTGGCCTTCGTTCGTGCGTGTGCATATCTGTGTGTCTGTCTCTGGGCATGCGTGTGTGTGTGTGTCTGTCTCTGGGCATGCGTGTGCATATCTGTGTGTCTGTCTGTGTGTGCGTGTGTGTGTGTGTCTGTCTCTGGGCATGCGTGTGTGTGTCTGTGTCTGTAAGTGTGCGGATCTTTTTCAGTGCGAGTGATTTTGTGTCTGTTTGTAGGTGTGTGTGTGCGTGTGTGTGTTTGTGTGTGTGTATGAGTGTCGGTGTGTGTGTGTGTGTGTCTGTTTGTAGGTGTGTGTGTGTGTGTGTGAGAGAAAAGGAGAGTGGTCATGAACATCTGCAGAGACTGTTGGGGGAACTGAAAGCTGAAGAGAGACGATGACGAGTAAATGATATTCGCCAGCTCTGCTAATTTAGCCCTCTCTCTCCGCATTGGGACTGAAAATTACCTTTTAAATTGATGGCAAATAAGATGACCTCTGCCCTGTCGCACCACACACACACACACACACACGTACCCATAATAGAGCCCTCCCCCACCTCACACACACACACAACATTCTTGCCGGGGGGGCAGAGATAATTGCGTTAATTGTTACCATAATGAGGCGTTTATTTTTAATGTGTACCTTCTGGATATTACCAGCGTGGTACCTTAAGGCTTCAAACCCAGACCTCCATCTCTCTGTCCTTGATTCTTCAACAGTATTCCTTTTTGATAATTATTATTCCTGGTGCTCCCTTCACACTTTCAAAGGCTTAATATTGTGTCTCCTTCAGCGATAGTGCACAGTGTAATTAATGGATCGCACACTGTCTTTAGGTCTCACTAAACTTAAATGGGATCTGTGGAGTTCTGTGATGAACGAACAGACTGCATTTATGCTCTCTAAACTGAAGGCTCTTTGGGAAAAAAATGTGTTCCCTTTCATTTCTGTAATGCGGCCCCGTTCGTGATTTGGCCCTTCAGCGCCGGCAGGGGCGAAAATTAAATAATTGTCAAGCTGCAGCAGGTGAGAGACACTAAAAACTGGGAGAGAGGTGGAGCATAAGGAGATAGCCAATCGGATTTGCCAGACTGGTGTCCTTGGCAAGGAAACATTAGCGTTGAATAGCTCACGTTGTCTGTAAGAAAACACCGTGATGCCTCAAGACCCAGATTACAGAAAAAAGGTCAGCTCGACAGGAATGCTTTTATGACGAAAATACCCTCCGATTCAATGTTGTGTTATGTTTTTACAGTTCCTCGTGTCTGGACACGTTGACTCGATGAGCACGCACCTCGCAGGGGGCCACGAAACATTTGCGGCCATAGCATGTTGAACATGTTCACGGTTATTGATCATTCATTGATCTGGCACAGGGGCCAGAGTAATCAAACCAGACGTTCTCCCGGGAGTCGTTGGGATCAGGGACTCATTGGACAAAAAAAAGAAGAAACGCTTCTCATGCGCGCATGTCCGTTTGGCCATGAAGAATTTGCGACGTCACTTTCGGCCTGCGAGATACATAATGCACTTTTCATCGATCCGCGCTTCTCGGATAACTGGGTGACAATCGATGACCAAGGGCGGACATTATAGCACACGCGTCAGCGCTGGGCTACGCTGTAGGTGATCCAGTTGACAGATGCTTTTTTGTTGTGGCATATTTCACATAATGCACATATTGCACATGACACTGAAGAACCGCGTTGGAGAACGAAAAAGCCCACGGCAAGACACTGGAAACTGATTTGTGAAGGCGGCCATTTTTGTTTTGTTTTTAGAAAAAGCGGACTGTGCTCAGGAGCTTAAACACATGTCAGGAAGTCGTGACACATTTTTCTACGGGACTCAACTCACCCCGCTAGTTTTCCTCCAATCACAGAGGCCGGCGCATTGGACAACGCCCTGTTTCCTGTGCGAGGGTGCAGTGCGCCGGCTGACGTTCTGGCAAGAATCAGGGTCATTCACTAGCGTGCCTGTGTTTATCTTCGTCATACACACATGATCTTTCACAAACTTCACTCCCCGTCTGCCCAGGTGATTAATACCAGCGAGTTAATTGGCTGTTAATGGGATGACGGCATATTGACTGAAGTGAAGTGAGGGTTGAAAAGGGAAGTGAGGCTGGTTGGTCCACACTCGTATCAATAAACAGGTAAACGTAGCGAGATGACTGTAGTCATTATTCACGGTTACTGAAGCATCGTGAAAGAACTAGATAACGATTCTGTGTTCATTGACCGTCCATTAAATGATTCTACATCATGAAGTACATTCACTCGGACATATATCTTGCGTGTCATAGACATACAACGCGAAGCATTGTGTATTCTGACCTTACCGGATGTCTGCAAACCGCATGGTGCGGCTGTTTAATGTGCACGCGTCTCTCTGGTTCTGACGAATAGCGCAAATGCAGCACGTTAGCTTTTGTGTTTGGCAGTTGATGACGTTTGGGATGAGTTCGCCGATAGCGTGGCCGGATGAGGGGGCTCGAAACATCCCACAAATCTACATTTGGGGTTGTAACAGAGAGATTTGGAATAGCTCTCTTCTTGCATTTCCCCCCTGGCTCCACGCAAGCGTTTTTTGCAACCTGGAGTCTTTGGAGAAATGCTATTCTTGATTCTAGTAATACAATTGTGTGCTCTCTTCACTTATTCAATTAGTCTGTTCCATTGATTTGCTGAGTCTTTGCAACCGATACATAAAATGGCAGCTTACTAGTTTCTCCTCAAGAAGTCTAGACATCCTCCTGGTCGTTTTCGCCTTTTGGCTCCCTGAAGGGCTCGGCCCTTATAGGCGGTGGGGAAAGCCAAGATGCAGTTATAATGTCAGGTGATGAAAAGATGTAGAAATAAAAGAAATAAACATTATGTCTCAGTCACTTATTTAAGTACGAAACGATCAAGGTGCTTTTGTGGAGTAAGATCTTGAATAATTGAGAACAGGTTATTTAGTAGGGACGGCAAAATGTGAGTTACAGCCTACTCTCATTTTGACCTGCGGCAATGCTAAAATAAAGAAAAAATACCGTGAGCATAAATTCCACGATATCCATCAATTTTATATAATGTATGATGTGGCTTGGTGAGGTTGGTCGTCAGGCTAGACTGACTAGTTGATTGAGTATGTTAGCAGTAATTATCACACTGTAAGATATGTTTAAAGGTGTTGTATGGGATTTGAGTACAGCTAATGCTTGGTTGCTAAGAACCTGTGTACACTTTTTCCCAGCAGTCATCAAAAGGAAACACCACTAATGCCAAATTGTAAAGACAAATGTAAAGAACGATCAGAGGGAAAAAAAATCTGTAGATAACGTAAAACAACGTAATCAAAATGAGCTATTGTACGCTTCATCAGCTGTTTCTCCCTCAGTCACAGTAATTACCAATACATATATTTTCCTTTCTTAGCGACTCCAATAAGTCCCGGCAATAAAAAGGTTTTGCACTGCCTGGCAATGGTTGTTTTTCCTACAGAATCCGAAATGTGCGTTTTACTGGTTTACTAGCCAACTTCAATTCGCTGTTTACAAGCTGTCCACACCTCCTTGTAGCAATAAGTAATAGATAGCTATCTTATTATGCCATCATTATTAAATCACAGTTGATTATAACACGATGCTCCCCCTAGTTAGTTTGAAATTATTACTTCCCATTACCTATAAGCAAGCAATTTGTTGGTAATCCATTTGAAAATAGATTGAAAAAATATTTCTTTCCCCGTATTTACCGACTATGCCACAGCTGTTGAAATTAATATATGTGTAGAAAATGTGTCACCTGTTTCAGTTGTAACCCAATGAATAACAGAAATGTGTTTTGCTGATCTGAAATAACGTATTTATAAATATGATGTGTTCCCTTTAATGCTCTTTTGAAATACACAATATATAGAGAGAACAATTTATATAGAGATTTTAAAGCCTCTGTCATTTTGTATTGTATCACAGGTTTCAAATAGCCCCACTGAACACATATCGGTTGTGGTCACACTATTGCCATTGTGGTGTATTTCCCATAATCAAAAACAATATTTTCCATCACCTTCTTTGCAAAACACTGCGCTAATTTGTTCTGCTCTAGTTGCTACCAGCTGCCGGAGAAGAAATGTCCTAAGTAAGCATTATGGGAATGACACGGTTTGAAGGTAGCATAGCAGGACATTCACATTCAATCCCAGTTTATAGGAACGCAACAGGGCAAGCACATCAAACATGTAGGTCTGGCCTTAGAACATTATAATGGTGGCTAGGGGGTAAGAGGTCAGTATAAAATCTGACCCCTTTACTTTGTAAAACAACCTTTCTTTATTCTTTAGGAGTTGACATTTCCAAATCCTTATCTTTTTCAACATTACACACATATACCAGATAAGATCGATGCCATTACCGAATTCGTCACTTCTATGAAATCCAACCGCATTATACATCCAGTAAATTGATTCTGGATGCTGATAGGCTGAACGTTGTAGCATACCAGACCATTTCTCCACAAATATCAACACACTTTGTTGTTAACTAGCTATATACAGCGATAACACGCCTTTAGAGATTTGTGAGTTATGCATATTTATACGGGTCAAATCTGATGGTTACATTATAACGAGGAAAAGCTTTTAAATGTGGTAAATTGCCATAAATCAAGCATTCTCAAATATTGACACTGTTTTAGTAACTAAAGAGTTTTTTTTATGAATAGTCAATCAATGCAAATGATGACTTGGACCAGCAGGTTAAAGCCAGGGGAGGAAAAGTCATGGGAACCAAGAGGTGGAGCTGTCAGGATTCCTGGGCAGAAGATCTGTCCAGTCATCAGGTTTCATCTTCAATCAATTAGTCTTTGACTGAAGGAGGAAGAAAATCAAACCCCCTTTGATTTTCCACAGATGTTGGCGATGGAGAGGAGCAGAGAAGAGGTGAGAGGAGGAGAAGAGGTGAGAGGAGGAGAGGTGAGAGGAGGAGAAGAGGTGAGAGGAGGAGAAGAGGTGAGGGGAGAAGAGGTGAGAGGAGGTGAAGAGGTGAGGGGAGAAGAGGTGAGAGGAGGAGAAGAGGTGAGGGGAGAAGAGGTGAGAGGAGGTGAAGAGGTGAGAGGAGGTGAAGAGGTGAGAGGAGGAGAAGAGGTGAGAGGAGGAGAAGAGGTGAGAGGAGGAGAGGTGAGAGGAGGAGAAGAGGTGAGAGGAGGTGAAGAGGTGAGAGGAGGAGAAGAGGTGAGAGGAGGTGAAGTGGTGAGAGGAGGAGAAGAGGTGAGAGGAGGTGAAGAGGTGAGAGGAGGTGAAGTGGTGAGAGGAGGAGAAGAGGTGAGAGGAGGTGAAGTGGTGAGAGGAGGAGAAGAGGTGAGGGGAGAAGAGGTGAGAGGAGGTGAAGAGGTGAGAGGAGGTGAGAGGAGGTGAAGAGGTGAGAGGAGGAGAAGAGGTGAGAGGAGGTGAAGAGGTGAGAGGAGGAGAGGTGAGAGGAGAGGACTGCTGATAATCACCCATGCAGAGGAGCTCTGCGTTATCAGCCTCTACTCCTGTAGAGATCAATGCCGTCTGGAGCAATTTGAGCCGACTGATTAGTGCTCCTTGGGGTCTGTTCAATTATTCACTTTTTTCTTTTATTTGTTGCAAATTACATAGATACATATATTCCTGGAGTCCATAGTAGTGGTGGATAATATTGAGATTGATGAGTTTTTGTAATTTATTATTGGGTGCGTTGCTCAACACCAACACATACAGTTAATTACACTGAGGTATTTTCTATGATATCATAACTAAGGATACACAGCTGATGTACAGAGGGGCGTCTGTAAAAATACTACACACCCTATTTATTATAGTGCCCCCCCTCTTCATCATCTGCCAGAATGTTGATCCACACCTCCGTATTCATCGTTACACGGCAAGTGTGAAAACGAAAACATCCCAGGTTTGTCATTTTAATCTCTGTCTCTAAGGCACACGTCTCATTCCGTATCTGACCCTTTTGAATGCCATAACCTAAAGAACAAACGCAGCCGCTCTACTTAGAACCACAACTACAGTGGAACCATCTCCAGAGCATCAGGAAGGTTCTTGGCAGGACGTGCAGCGCAAAACAATTATCTCACCGGTAACCAGTCAAGTGCCTCCCAAATCAAACCTTGTTTTTCAAAGGATTCATTTAATTGGGAAGGTAATCGATCAAAAAGCCCTGGTGGTTTATTCAGTGTAGAGTGGCTATTTGCTCAGATGAAAGTCATGAAAGTTACACTTCCTATGTTCTACAGCTGTGATAACATCCACACACAGACCCACCACACCACCCATAGACCCACCACACCACCCATAGACCCACCACACCACCCATAGACCCACCACACCACCCACAGACCCACCACACCACCCATAGACCCACCACCCACAGACCCACCACACCACCCACAGACCCACCACACCACCCACAGACCCACCACACCACCCACTGACCCACCACACCACCCACAGACCCACCACACCACCCACAGACCCACCACACCACCCACAGACCCACCACACCACCCACAGACCCACCACACCACCCACAGACCCACCACACCACCCACAGACCCACCACACCACCCACAGACCCACCACACCACCCACTGACCCACCACACCACCCATAGACCCACCACACCACCCATAGACCCAACACACCACCCACAGACCCACCACACCACCCATAGACCCAACACACCACCCACAGACCCACCACACCACCCACAGACCCACCACACCACCCACAGACCCACCACACCACCCACAGACCCACCACACCACCCACTGACCCACCACACCACCCACAGACCCACCACACCACCCACAGACCCACCACACCACCCACAGACCCACCACACCACCCATAGACCCAACACACCACCCACCCCACCACACCACCCACCCCACCACACCACCCACAGACCCACCACACCACCCATAGACCCACCACACCACCCACTGACCCACCACACCACCCATAGACCCACCACCCACCCATAGACCCAACACACCACCCACAGACCCACCACACCACCCATAGACCCACCACACCCCACAGACCCACCACACCACCCACAGACCCACCACCACCACCCACCACACCACCCACTGACCCACCACACCACCCATAGACCCACCACACCACCCATAGACCCAACACACCACCCACAGACCCACCACACCACCCATAGACCCAACACACCACCCACAGACCCACCACACCACCCACAGACAGACCCACCACACCACCCACTGACCCATCACACCACCCACAGACCCACCACACCACCCACTGACCCACCACACCACCCACCCACCACACCACCCACAGACCCACCGCACCACCCACTGACCCACCGCACCACCCACAGACCCACCGCACCACCCACAGACCCACCACACCACCCATAGACCCACCACACCACCCATAGACCCACCACACCACCCACCGACCCACCACACCACCCACAGACCCACCACACCACCCACTGACCCACCACACCACCCATAGACCCAACACACCACCCACTGACCCACCACACCACCCACAGACCCACCACACCACCCACAGACCCACCACACCACCCATAGACCCACCACACCACCCACAGACCCACCACACCACCCACAGACCCACCACACCACCCACAGACCCACCACACCACCCACAGACCCACCACACCACCCACTGACCCACCGCACCACCCACAGACCCACCGCACCACCCACAGACCCACCACACCACCCATAGACCCACCACACCACCCATAGACCCACCACACCACCCACTGACCCACCACACCACCCACTGACCCACCGCACCACCCACTGACCCACCACACCACCCACAGACCCACCACACCACCCACAGACCCACCACACCACCCACAGACCCACCACCCACAGACCCACCGCACCACCCACAGACCCACCACACCACCCACCGACCCACCACACCACCCACAGACCCACCACCCACAGACCCACCACACCACCCACAGACCCACCACCCACAGACCCACCGCACCACCCCCAGACCCACCACCCACAGACCCACCACCCACAGACCCACCGCACCACCCACAGACCCACCGCACCACCCACAGACCCACCACACCACCCACAGACCCACCACCCACAGACCCACCACCCACAGACCCACCACACCACCCACAGACCCACCACCCACAGACCCACCGCACCACCCACTGACCCACCACACCACCCACAGACCCACCACACCACCCATAGACCCACCACACCACCCACAGACCCACCACACCACCCACTGACCCACCACACCACCCACAGACCCACCGCACCACCCACCGACCCACCACACCACCCACAGACCCACCGCACCACCCATAGACCCACCACACCACCCACTGACCCACCACACCACCCACAGACCCACCGCACCACCCACTGACCCACCACACCACCCACTGACCCACCGCACCACCCACTGACCCACCGCACCACCCAGAGACCCACCACACCACCCACTGACCCACCGCACCACCCAGAGACCCACCACACCACCCACAGACCCACCACACCACCCACTGACCCACCGCACCACCCACAGACCCACCACACCACCCACTGACCCACCACACCACCCACAGACCCACCACACCACCCACTGACCCACCACACCACCCAGAGACCCACCACACCACCCACAGACACACCACCCACAGACCCACCACACCACCCACTGACACACCACCCACAGACCCACCACACCACCCACAGACACACCACACCACCCATAGACCCACCACACCACCCATAGACCCACCACACCACCCACAGACACACCACACCACCCACTGACCCACCACACCACCCACTGACCCACCGCACCACCCACTGACCCACCGCACCACCCACTGACCCACCACACCACCCACAGACCCACCACACCACCCACAGACCCACCACACCACCCACAGACCCACCACACCACCCACTGACCCACCACACCACCCACAGACCCACCACACCACCCACTGACCCACCACACCACCCACAGACCCACCGCACCACCCACAGACCCACCGCACCACCCACTGACCCACCACACCACCCACTGACCCACCACACCACCCACAGACCCACCACACCACCCACTGACCCACCCACCCACAGACCCACCACACCACCCAGACCCACCACACCACCCACTGACCCACCACACCACCCACCACACCACCCATAGACCCACCACACCACCCACAGACCCACCACACCACCCACTGACCCACCACACCACCCACTGACCCACCACACCACCCACAGACACACCACCCACAGACCCACCACCCACAGACCCACCGCACCACCCATAGACCCACCACACCACCCATAGACCCACCGCACCACCCACAGACCCACCGCACCACCCACAGACCCACCGCACCACCCACAGACCCACCACACCACCCACTGACCCACCACACCACCCACAGACCCACCGCACCACCCACAGACCCACCGCACCACCCATAGACCCACCGCACCACCCACAGACCCACCACACCACCCACTGACCCACCACACCACCCATAGACCCACCACACCACCCACTGACCCACCGCACCACCCATAGACCCACCACACCACCCACAGACCCACCACACCACCCACAGACCCACCACACCACCCACAGACCCACCACACCACCCACAGACCCACCACACCACCCACAGACCCACCACACCACCCACCACACCACCCACAGACCCACCACACCACCCACAGACCCACCACACCACCCATAGACCCACCACACCACCCACTGAAACACCTACAGCCTCAATCACAGACCTACTGCATCACCTCAGGTGCAATTACATCAATCACACTCACATATAAGTAGTTTGCACAACTGAAACATCAGATTGCTCTATCACTCCTATTTAGCCCTGGAGCAACACATCCTGATTGTTTTAACACAACGGACAGCAGTATTAGTTCTGTATGGAATTGAGTATTTCACTGTGTTTGACGTTGATAGCCAATTGCCACAGTTTTCAGATTCCCCGCACACTCTTTCACAACACAAACGATTACCGCTCGACACTCTAAGGATGTTCCAGCAACTGGCCGTGTAATCGTCATTTTGAGTCATCTTCATGGTCAGTGATTCCTCATTTTACGCCGTAGCTAAACGTTCCCCGCCGCTGCTCAGGTTAGTGAGAAAGGTCCTCACATTCGGGGGGGACAGCCTGAGTAGAAATGGCTTCCTCTGGATGTAAACAAAGAAAGCAATCAAGTCCAAATGGCCGGGCGCTCTCTAAACTCCACACAGCACGCCCGAGCTCTATAATCAGATAACACCACGTCATCCCACTGGCTCAGACTTCACCCTCCGGCAGGGAGGAATGAGTCTTTTTTCGGAAATGTGAACAGAATGAATGACAGCACCTAACTACCCCCCACGCCACGCCCGATGAGCTGATCTGTAGCTAGAGAGAGGAGAACCGATTGAATTAGCGGCCGGCGATTTTGTCCGTGGAAAACAGAGGGAGTTTAATGAAAGAAAATAAACGTCATTATTCCGCTACCCGCTGGGTGACGGGGTGAAGGGGTAGCGTGACACGGAGGAGAGTGAAGGCATGTAATAGAGAATATGAATAACAGCGTGCTGTCCTGGCGGCTGGGTTTTCGCCCAGGAAGCAGGCCGTTATTTAACCAGCTCGCGGACAGTAGTGGTTCTTTAAACGGGTCTCATTTAGTGCCACGTGATTACAAACGGGATGAGAGATGGCCTGGCTGCAGATGATGGGACGGCATCGGCGATAACGTTTATGATCTACTGCTCACTGTGGAGAGACGCCGCAGCTATTATTTACACGGTTCCGAAGATCCGAGAAATAACAGTGGGAAGATAATGCGGTGCGATGAATCCGACTCAGGGCCGGACGGTCTGATGCATCAGCATATTCCTCTAATCTTCGCCGCTAACTAAACACCCGATGGATTTTTACCGGCCCAGCGTGTCGGCCGAGGAAGGAGTAGGGTCGCCAAGGAGATTGGGGAACAGTCTTATCTCGAACACTGCTTCTCTCTGAACCAAACCCCTTTCCCCCAAAGATAAGCAACGCTGCCCACTTGGCAATGCTAACAAAGTCATTGCACCGAGTTGGGCTTTGATAACCATTCTACCAAAGGTAGTTTAACTTGCCAAATTCAAGGGGAGCAAAAAATCTAGGAGAGATTATGATTCAGCTACAGAATCACTGTGAAAGCTGCTGGCAGGAAGTGTGTGTGCGTGTGTGTGTGTGGGGGTATATAATTGCTGCCGTGCCACACTGAAAGGGCTATACAAATGCTATTCTGTGCAACACTGATTGGCCCCTACCCCTCCCCCCGCTCCCTTTGCCCCTCTCAATACCTTCCTTGTCATTCAAAACACGAGGAGGTCTTTTCAGATGCTCGGAATAGTTTGCATGGCAGAATAACACGCTAATTAGAGTTTGGGGGTGATGGATGACTCTGAAGGGGCGCTGGTGTGGGTGCCATGGGGCCGAACAGCACCCCTTATTGCCATACAGCCATCTGCCACACCTTGACGACTTAATGGTTTGCCCGAAAGGGAGGACGCTTTGGGCCCCTGGCTAATTGCCGCGCTAACCCCCTCTAGGTAGTCTAATGCTGGTTTGCTTACTGGTGTCCTATTCCCCCCCTCCAGGTCGACCCTCTCAGACACTTGTCTGTGTTTCTTGGGATCTGATGTGATTGGTGGGGTCAATAAAGGTCAAGGAGGCGCTTAAGTGGCCATCTTGGTGTCAAACAGGGAATGACTGATGGGAAGTTGGGAAGTGGTGGCTTATATATCAAACAGCGAATGGTTTTTGGGAGGTTTTGAAAGTGGCATGTATGTCAAACGAAATGGTGAACCGCGTTATTAGCGACACGTTGTGTCTCTGCATTTACGCTGAATGCTTAACAAATGCCGGTGGGCTGTGATCGGTGTCTCCCTCTAAACTCGTTGTCAGTTTCGCAACTGTTTGAGACACTGTACATGCTGTATATTCTCTGTCCCTGGCAACGACATTGTGAGTGTTAGTTTCTGATCCAGCTGATCAAAGGTGACCACTGGCATTTGTGTTCACTTCTTCTGCAGACTGAGTTAGTACAAATGCCCACCATCGAAGGCACTTCTGCATTCTGTCAGACATTCATCCTCCAGGGAACATCCTATATAATCAACGGTTCAATATGTGTCATATCAACTTCAGCATTGTAAAGATACAGGTATGATCAAAGTTACC
Source organism: Dallia pectoralis (assembly GCA_029465975.1). Lineage (NCBI taxonomy): Eukaryota > Metazoa > Chordata > Actinopteri > Esociformes > Umbridae > Dallia > Dallia pectoralis. Next base: position 4,415,573 of record CM055738.1, on the reverse strand, counting down.
CGCCCTGTGGGCAGATATGAACTCTCCTTGTCTCCCCACATTTACATGGTGAAGGCAAATATAATAATGACATTCAATATACTTATTGTCACAGAAGTCAACTCCAATCAGTGAACATGATATGAAGGAGATGTAGAGCAAGAAACGCTTTGACACTATTTGAGACCTAGCTACCTACGGACTGATGAGCCAGAACATTAGTACCATTCACAAGTGTAGAGAATAACATTGATCTCCTAAAAAGACACAGGTCAAGGTCTGGGTGGACTAGATGAAATCAGATGTCATTAGATGGCGAGTAATCAGTTCTCGTAGTCAACATGTTGGACGTCCTCGGATTTCTCCTGACGTCTTCCGGCTTCTTCTTCAAAAGAAAAGAAATCAGAAAAATCCTAATGATCATTGTATGGACTATCCACAATGAAAAGTGGATTTTCAATATATTCCTACACACTATCGAAAAAATAACAATTATTTTTTTATTATAACTTACAAGATCCTAAAACAAAACGAAATTGCTAAATGATCCACGATATGTACATCTTAGAACAATTCCATATTTTGGATTAGTCTAAATTGAAAAGTGAGCGCATAGAGAGACCTGTTGCAGTGCATTATGGGTACCAATCAGGATTTCTGTGCGCCGCACGCTCGGTGAATGGCGAAACATCAATTCCTTTATACTCACTGAAGCAGCTAGATGTGCCCGTTCACCTCCCACCGTCTGTACGGAGCTGGGATAAAGTGTGAAATTTGCGATGGCATTTGCATAGATAGTGCCAGTTCAGATTTCTCGGCCTATCAGAGAAAATAATAAATTGTCTCCTGCGTTGAACAATGCAGACCCAGTTGGCGCTACGACAAATTATGTTGAAGACTGTCTTACCTCCGGAAACGGTATCTACACCTCACTCCGCCGCATGTATCTGGATTTAAGGCTGTGAACGTCTACAATGAATAAATACCCTTTTAGGATTGTGGCCGGGTCTCTTTCTCTCACATTGTACACGTTCTATGGCACTCAGAGGACACAGGGCAGATCAGACTCTGACCTCCTTAAATATATTTAATAAAGCTAATATATAATATTCACACCATGGGACTCAGGTCTATAATTGACCTTTTCATGGTTTGAGTTGGAATCCACACTGTTACATTTCATTTAGTAAAAGATCCAAAAGGTATCAGACTCATTGGCTTTCTGACACCTCTAGAGGGAGCCTGAAATAATCACGACAATAATATATGCTCCCTAATTAACATCAGGCCAAAATGATGCCTTAATTCCATACTACACCCTTTGCAATATGATTTACTATGGTAAATATTTCTAGTAATGTCCCAGAGATACATCTCACTGACGTTAGCCTGAGATCATATGAATTTAGATTGTTGAAAGGAGGTTGGCTACGAGAGTCAGATATTGAACAGAACATCAGCTGCTAGCATATGGAGTCAGTGATTAATCATGCACACGTGAACAAATTAAAAACACAATCAGACCAGATCAACTTGCTCAGTCGTGCACATCATCAACACATGAGCCTAAACAAGCCAGAGCAAGGTTGGCTAAAATCTAAGAAAGCCCATGCAAGTTCTCCCGCTTGTCAATTACGTTAAAGGGAACAGTACCATTCTAGCTCAAATTCCAATTTGCAAACGTGTTACGTATTTATTCATTTCAAGTATTACGTATGTACTCTGTTGATTTAGTCAGTACAAAATAATCTGACCTAACCATATTCTCTATTAGTGTAGCTATCATTACGCCAGTCATCGCGACTATGCTAACAAGCTAGCTCACAATGTTTTGTTTTGGATGGGCTTTTTCAGTGTGGGATTTATTTCCGTTCGGGAAGCACAATACTTTAATCATTGCTTGCATTGTATAAACAGCCAATGTCAGCAAGACATCTTGACTTTGTGCTATCTGGGATCCTGTTAATGAAATATGTGTCTAATAACAGGCAAATGAAATATGTGTCTAATAACAGTAGCTCCAGCTTTAAAAAAATGGTTACATGGTTCCTTCCTTTTGCGGCTTAAATGTCCTGAAAAACATAGTAGTGAATTGTTTTCACACCAACACATTTTCCAGTAACTGTGAAAAAAATAGGAGCGATCGAGAGCAAAGGGAGACTTCTTGCTTGGCCTGTTCAACTGTCCTGATAGGCTGTGGACCTGTCAAACTGTCCAGGTAGGCTGTGGGCCTGTTCAACTGTCCAGGTAGGCTGTGGGCCTGTCAAACTGTCCAGGTAGGCTGTGGGCCTGTCAAACTGTCCAGGTAGGCTGTGGGCCTGTCAAACTGTCCAGGTAGGCTGTGGGCCTGTCAAACTGTCCAGGTAGGCTGTGGACCTGTCAAACTGTCCAGGTAGGCTGTGGGCCTGTTCAACTGTCCAGGTAGGCTGTGGGCCTGTTCAACTGTCCAGGTAGGCTGTGGACCTGTGAAACTGTCCAGGTAGGCTGTGGACCTGTGAAACTGTCCAGGTAGGCTATGGGCCTGTCAAACTGTCCAGGTAGGCTGTGGGCCTGTCAAACTGTCCAGGTAGGCTATGGGCCTGTGAAACTGTCCAGGTAGGCTGTGGGCCTGTTCAACTGTCCAGGTAGGCTGTGGGCCTGTTCAACTGGGTAGGCTGTTCAGGTAGGCTGTGGACCTGTCAAACTGTCCAGGTAGGCTGTGGGCCTGTGAAACTGTCCAGGTAGGCTGTGGACCTGTCAAACTGTCCAGGTAGGCTGTGGACCTGTGAAACTGTCCAGGTAGGCTATGGGCCTGTCAAACTGTCCAGGTAGGCTGTGGACCTGTCAAACTGTCCAGGTAGGCTGTGGACCTGTGAAACTGTCCAGGTAGGCTATGGGCCTGTCAAACTGTCCAGGTAGGCTGTGGACCTGTCAAACTGTCCAGGTAGGCTGTGGGCCTGTCAAACTGTCGAGGTAGATCCGACTGAGCTATAGTACGCTCTATAGCACGGTTAACCTCCAGTAGATCCGACTGAGCTATAGTACGCTCTATAGCACGGTTAACCTCCAGTAGATCCGACTGAGCTATAGTACGCTCTATAGCACGGTTAACCTCCAGTAGATCCGACTGAGCTATAGTACGCTCTATAGCACGGTTAACCTCCATGGTGCAGTCTGTAATAATAATGTTAAGCTCTGTTACCAAACATCAGGTGAATATGTTGCTGTTTTAGCGTTCTTGAATTTGTGTTCTCAGACATTATTATCACATCTCTGCAATCCGATTAAGATTTAAATCTTTATTGGGGTATGTGGTATGACTTTGCTATTCGCCCTTAAGCACATGACAAATAGGGACTTTTGTGTTCTACATTCCGGCTTCATGTCCAACAGGTTTGTAGGTCGTCGATGCGCTACTTCACATTAGTCAGTCGTTGATACAGCACAGTCACATTTTATTAATGATCAATAAATAATTCAGTTTGGTACAAGTGGTAGAAGATAGAGCCAGGGATACTGAATGTGAGCTAAGGGTAGCCAAGGTGTCATCCCGATCCTGTGAAAGATGAATCCCAGACGTTACATCTAAATTAATCATTAGATCACCAGTCATGATCAAGACAATTTTGATTACATTTTTTGGCATGTAGGTTTTGTTTTCCTTTCTAGAACTGGCTTGGCTGGTTGATTGGATTGAATGATTTAATAACAATTTTTTGTAACATAATCTCGGTCTGATTATCGACTTTCCGATTTTTTTCTACAAGAATGGATGTAAACTTTCTCTTGTCATATTGATACATTACTTATACAGATAATATTAAAGCATAGAATAAATAAAAAAATTGGGGACAAAATAAATCATGGAATTGGACATTTGCCCTAGACTGTGAAATTGACTTTATTCTTTATTTTTTGGTAGCTCAATCTTATTTTCTACTCTTAAACTTCTTAAACCTCTTACATTTGTACCACATCTGGATATTCACTGGACTACACTGAAAAAAATATATGAAAAAAAGGGAAATTATAAAACATTTTTCCGGATATATAGACAATGTCTTAGCGGATATCGATGTGCTTTGTTACATCAACAGTAGTGGTTTAGCATCTCCATCCCATTGCTTTATGAGTTCGGTCAGGTTTTTAGCGTTGGTGTAAAAACATTGCTGTGCTTAAAACAACTATATCCGGGTAAGTTGGTAACCCAATGCAGGCAAATACTGGACAGAAAACATATTGGGTTATGTTGACCTAATTCTGGGAATGATCTAACACGTTAGACGACAGGTTATCCAAACATGGGTCAATTTAACCAAGCGGGTTGGTCCAAATTAGCAGCTATATCATCTTTGTTTTTGGATCTATAAATTGCTTGCAGATCGATGCTGTCAGCCAGATCTAATGTGATTCCTTTTAAGCTGATACAATGCAAGTTCTTTATTTTGACATTTTCGCAACAGAAGAGATGAGCGGAAATAACGTTGACATGCGCAGATGTCCAAAACTGGGTCATATCTCAGCAACCGAGGCTCAACTAACCAGCGCCCAGCAGTGTGGGTCAAAAAAACAACCTACTGACTGACCCGGGGCCAGCTACAATCCGGACACGACCCAGAATTCCTTGCAGTTCCAGGAAACAAACACTATTGAATGATTTTAACATCCGTAACATATATGTTCAGATTGAACGATGAGGTTAATGCAGTTTGCTCACGATAGTCTCTGACTGGCCTGTCCAGCAGTCTGCGGTTGCTCACTGATCCAGTGGAAATGAGTCACAGGCGTCGCGCCATGACATTATTCCTCGTCCATTTCTCTCCTTCCAAATACAATTGTCATGCTGATGTGTCTGATGTGGGTCTGATGCAGTCTTGTGCAATGTGCAACTGGCCCACATAATCAGAAGTTGATTCACCAGTCTTCTAATTTTAGTTTTGGATACTATCGTGGATTATTTGGGCAGTTCGGCCCTGTCTTGCTGGCAGGGGCCTGAGCTTGCTGGACGTGTTAACAGTCCCGTGCTTTTTTTGCCCCTTTCTCTTCTTAAAATCTCCTGAGGAGAAGCAGATGTAAAATATCAGGTTTGTTGGAAGATTGTATAACTCATGACAAATTACAATGGATCACCGTACGATCACTTTCAAAAGCCAGCGGATCAATGGCAGTGTAACGTTAGCTGCCGCTAATTCAGAAAATCACTTCCTGATTGCATCACTGCTCCTTGAGCTTTATTACATAAACAATACGGTCCCCACACGCGCGTGTCATCGAAATATCCAGTCCCCCACAGTCTGTTACCGCGTATTATTCTCCAGACGGTCACGCAGATAGACCCAAAAACGAAAACAAAGAGAGAGAGAAAAAAACACACGAAAAGAAAAAAACAGCGCAGGCTATATCAGTCAGATACGGCAAGGTTGATTTGGTGTGTCACATTTAAAGGCAGGGCGGAAACCAGGCCGGGCCTGTTCCTGATTACTGCGTTCGGCATCGGGTTAGAGTCAGACCCCGGCCTATTGTCACACTGGATCATGTGGCCAGTGTAAACACCTTTAATCAAAGTAGGATGGCTGCTCTGCTCGAAACCCACAACGGCAGCCTAGCGCGGCTTAATGCCGTAACCGTAGTCCCCGGCAGCTCTTTAGTGTTCGTGCCGAAGCGGTTGTACCATGCAGATGGAATGCTTGGTGTTCTCCCCTCTTCAGGTTCCTGTACGATTTTCCGGCATGTTGCTGTTTCTTCTAATTCAGCTTGAGGTCAGTTGGTACCTGACGGAGGGACCACCTGCGGAGATCAGATTCACTTCTCTTTCAACTTCACTATGGCTCTTATCACAGCGCACGTATGGCACTTTTCATAAACAATTTAGCTACCTCATATATACACTGAATTAAACAGGAGTACCTCAGGGCACAGTCACGGGCCTAATTCTACACTGACATATTTTTGGTTGTAGAAAAAGCCGACAGCGGATGTTCGAGACGTTAGAGAGGCCTTTGTTTTATTACGAGGCATTAATCATTGAAAATTCCATTAAAACACAGAGAGAAAGGGAGGAGAGAGTAGAGATGCAGGAGATAAGTCCTGACACTAAGGAAGAAAGGGAGAGGCCGGGGATCAGATTAGCGCCGCGCCAGGATGCTTATATAGAGTGCAACATGTACATAGTCGGCTGATAACTTAGCAGAACTGCGTCTGTGTGGGCGTGTCGTGGTGCGCGTCTAGCAGGCCGGCGCTGGCAGAAGATTGATGGGTCGGCGGATTGGGTCCCGCTACGGCGACATCAGGCGATACAGAACCCTGTCATTATCTCCCAACGAGTTACAAGTCCCCCGCCCAACTCTCCGGGCCAGAACAGAGCACTCTCCCTGAATGCTAAGCGCTAGATAGGTAGGTTGTCTGTTTCGGATTGTCCTCCACTGTGCCGTCGTGGTGTCGCGGCATGGTTAACGAGGGTGTCGTTATAACGCATCGTGAGAAATGCTGTTTATGTCAACAGACACACGTTTAAACAGTAAACTATTTAAGGTTATTTGGTCTGTGATGCTGTGATGCTATTTGCCTAACCTGCACTGAGAGGTTAGTGCCTGACTCGCTGTTATGAAGTTAGATTAGTTAGTATGTCAAGTGGTTCTGTTTCTGTGAAGATGTCAGGTTCCTCTAAGGAAATACAGATTGGTATGGATTATGTATTCCAGTGGACGAGAGGAAATAAAAAAGAACAACGTCAACATGTCCAGACTGAACACATTGCTTCACATGAGAATGGCTACGTTGGACACACTTTTGTGTGTTTTTCTTAAACCTCTAGCTACACCACCACGCTCATTGCCGAGGCTTTGACCGTGAAAAGGAGAGGAAATGTTCTGCTAGCGTTTAGTTTATGGCAAATTTTTTACATCAAGACTAAACTTTCTGGAAGGGAAATGGACTCGAGAACACAAACGCAGTCTCTATTCCACTTAAAAAACATTACTCAGTAATGGTGAAAAAAGCATTTCATGTTTATCATTTATTCATTTCTCTGGAGCATTTTTTTCCTCAGCAGCCTGTCACGTCGTATAGCATTAGGCAACACAATCGTAATTTGTAGGGGGACTTTTTTTCAAACTCTGTTTCAACCCACAGTAGTGGTTCGCCGCAATATAACACTGACAGAATCTGGAATAGTTTCAAGAACGTGGATTTACAATTGTGACTGCTTAGATAAACAATCTCAATTAACTTAATTCCAACAGGCTTCAGGTAAAATCATCTTCGACATCAGCAATTATGGGATTGGAGCTGCATTTGTTCTCAAAAGTCCCGCAGCTCCAGTAAGAATGCCACTTCTACTGTTGCCAGGTTCAAAACAGTAAGTCAAGAGTCATTCAGTAAAAATCGGTATTGGTCATCCGGGGTCTTTGCCTGACATTTGTGATTTTCCAATCCAGGCAGGTAACACGAATTGCAGCCTTAAATCTAATTCCAAAGCCCGGACTCCTGGCATCGTGACCATTCCAGTATATTTCCGTTTGACCAAACATATCTGCACTGGGAACTGGATCACTGGCAAACATTGCCTTTTAGCAGTCGCAGTTTCTCTAACCCAATTACTGATTGAATCCAGACGTGCGGTATAGTGTGTACGGCGTAGCCTTGATATTTCCGACACACAATGCATCTGCATCATGTGGCCATATACCGAGTCTCATTCGTTAAAGGTTAAGAATGGCTTTCTGTTTGATGGCGTCATTATTCTTGATGTGAAGCACCAGTGTGGCGGCCATTGTCGGTTTATCGGGGGGAAAAATCTTCAAACAAAAGCCCCGGGGTACATTTGTAATCCATCTCTTCTTAACACCGTCTCAAGCCTTGTTGCCCCCATTAAAAGTGAGGCTGTGTGTTCCAGGCTAGACATCCAACGAGCCTTTCCAAATTAGTAGGTCATTTCTGGCCGTATCAAATGAACACCATTATTTTATGTATTGCTGAGGACTGTTTCAAAGCAGGAAGTCACTGTGGCCTGCTTTACCATCAACTGAAACCAAGTCAAAAGACAGGGAGAAAATGTTTTTGATTGTTTAACCCCCTGTTCCGCGAACGTGCACACACGTGCACGCACGCACATGCACAAAAGGAAAGTGTTACTCTGCAATTCCAAACCAGTGAGCTGGATATTGAGTTGGTTTATTGGATTTGAAAATACAAAGGCCTCGCTCCAGACCAGCGGCCCAGCGCACAAGCCATTTTCTGCCACCAAGCACCGTGTCTGAGGCAGATTGTATTCAGGACAGAGTCCAAACCAAGTGGTAAGACCGAGAGAGACTGTGGCTCAGTTTGATTACAGTGAGTCTATTGAAGTGAAGTTCCGTTGGTGCCCAGGGCGGACAGAACATGCCACCCAACTGTCATGCCACGTTGGCACTGGTCACATTTGTATGGTGCCCGTCGGGTCCTCTGGACTGAGAGGCCGATCTGGTTGTGGCACTTTTGGACCTGCCTGATTTGTCTGTTCACTTTTGGGATTGTGTCAGAGTGGCGCAAACCATCTACTTACCTCTGATAGCAGCCCAGAAGGAGATGTCACCGTCTCACAAACGGGATTTGGTGAGAAGCTCAATCGAGTCTTTTCTGGTCACTGAGTGCACTTTTGAGCTGAGATCAACGCTCACCCGGACCTGTGCTCTAACTGTAACCATGGTGATGTCAACACCGACCCGGACCTGTGCACTAACAGTAACCATGGTGATGTCAACACCGACCCGGACCTGTGCACCAACAGTAACCATGGTGATGTCCAAATTGACCCGGACCTGTGCACTAACAGTAACCATTGTGATGTCAACACCGACCCGGACCTGTGCACTAACAGTAACCATGGTGATGTCAACACCGACCCGGACCTGTGCTCTAACAGCATTTCCACCTCTCCTGCAGTCCTCTCCATACGAATCGATTTAAAAGTTGGATGAATGTGTTTTGCTCAGCGGCGTCACTTCGCAGCGGTTCTCTCTTTCGACACTGTTATCTCCTACCTGAAACTCAGCTTGCAACTGACCTATGCAATCAAACGTTGCCACTAAGGCCATTGGAAAAAACTCCGGGCGAGTCGAAGATTGAGATGTGTCAAGCCGGCCTGAGATGCCAACTGTCTGAATGATGCACGTTTTCGCATTCTACTCCGGTTTGGTCCAAAATAACCACCTGAAAGTCCCCTAGCAAGCCCTACCTGCACCCACTGATCTGAGCCAATAATAAACGTGCACTAACACTCATCAATCGATAACCCAGCAGTCTGTAACCGAAACAACCCAGCAAATCAACGCCTGCACCTAAGCATTTTAGAGTGCAGCAGAAAGTCTGTGTGTATGTGTGTGTTCGTCCTCCTACGGATAGATGTGAGATTGGCTATATTGTACTGAGCTCCGAGCACACAGGACGATGTCGAGCTGGGTGAAAGCATCCAGAATAAGCCTTCCTTCAGGGGCCTGAGGTGGGGGGTTGTTTAGGCGAAGGAAGGAACCCGACGTGAATGACAGGAAGGGCCTGTGTATTGAACAGAGACCCTGTGTCGGCTACACAGACCATGGGAACGCGGCTCTCACAGACAGAGTCACCGCCACAGCCAGGCCAGAGACGAGCACCTCCCTGTGTTGGCTACACAGAGTCACCGTCACAGCCAGGCCAGAGATGAGCACCTCCCTGTGTGGGCTACACAGAGTCACCGTCACAGCCAGGCCAGAGACGAGCACCTCCCTGTGTGGGCTGCACAGAGTCACCTTCACAGCCAGGCCAGAGATGAGCACCTCTCTGGGGATCGGAGGAATTGAGGGTGCATGTGAGATCAGCCTCTCACAGAACAGGGTGGGGATTCGGTAATTGAGCCTTTCTCTTACTCTCCATCTCTCGTCTGTCTCTCTTTCTCTCCACCCCCCTCTCCCTCTGTCTCTCACACCCAGTTTCACCCACCCTCTACATGCTTTATCCCTCCCCCCTCTCTCTTTATGACCCTCTACTCCCAATGGAGCCCCCCCTCTCTCTCTCTCCACCACATCTTTCTCCACCACCTTTCTTTCTCTCACCTTCTGCCCCTTCTGTTACACCTAGAAGTGATTTACTATGTTGTTCCCTCTCCCATTTTCTCTCTCTTCCCCCCCCCTCTCTCGCTCTCTCTTTCTTTCTCTCTCCTCTATCGCTCTACCTCTCTCTTACGCTTTGTCTTTTGCTTTGAACGTGGCTCAATAGCACCTCCTTAGGATAGAATGGAAACTGCAATGCATTACCGACAATATGGGCACACAAATGCCTCTGCTGACAGCAGGACACACACATACACATACACACACACACACACACACACACACATACACACACATACACACACACATACATACACACATACATACATACATACACACACATACAAACACACACATACAAACACACACACGCGCGTACATACAAACAAGCAGACGGTCAGAAACACACTGTACACCCTCGAACACACAGAACGTTCTCGTTCTCTATCCAACGATCACCTTCTGCGTCCTCTGTTTATCACAGCGTCACACTGCAGAGGTCAAAATGGAAATGCACGGCTCGATTGTTTAGCTCTTCTCCAGCCACTACCCCAGTTCTCTTCTATATACAGGGTACAACCAGGGCACCGGCTATTGGATTATGGCAGCTTGTAATCATTCTCCACGAGCTTAAGACATTCTAACTCCAGACCAATTACCTAAAATGTTCTCTAAATCACAACAGAGCAGAAGATGTTCGGAACCACGGCACGGACACAGTCCGCCGTCACCGCGGAGTAGGCACACCGCGTCTGGCGGCGGGCCAGAACCGCACATTAGCACGTTATTTCATATTCACACAACACAACTCCTTTTCCCTGCACTCTGACACCAATTTATTGAGATCACAAGTGAATATAATTTGTTATGGGAATTGTGAGGTAACGCTGTGACTGGCGGCCGGCTCGCTCTGCCCATATTAAACAGCCTTTCCGCGCGCACACATACACACACACACGTGCACACACACACGTGCACACACACACACGTGCACACACACATGCACACTCAGAACGGAGACAATCACAGTCCGCTGCACACGGCCAGTTAATATTAGCACTGGAGCAGAAGCTTTCTCCTTTTCTTACGTTCCCTTTCTTGCTCTCTCTTTCTCCCTTCATCTTTCCCTCTCTATTCCTCCTGTTCTGAGCCAATGGATGAGGAGACTGTGTTATTTCCTCGAGCAGCTACACATATATTTCTTCTCACTTCGGCCATGTCAGCGTCTTCGCCGGGGCTGTTCTGCTTCCCTGTCTCTCTGGCCAGTCTCAGCTTGAGGGTCAGTCACAGTCCCTGCTCGTACGG
>CM055738.1:4251746-4399246 GCA_029465975.1 Dallia pectoralis | reverse complement strand
CTCACCGATATTTGTTTAGTTCCAACAGGAACACACAGGGATAACAGTGGGGTTCTGTTCCTCGGCCTGGAAAAAACACACTTACTGTACTTTCACTGTTTCGTATATGTAGTGATTGGCGAATGAATGGAAAAATGTCAGTGTGTAGAGAGTAGAGTGGAAAAGTCACAACAGATTCAAACAGCCCCTGACAGTTGATTCCTGCTAAAACCCTCTGGGGATTAGAACAGCATCATTTCACGGTGATACAATCGGATGTATTTTTCCGATGTCACAGTCAGACACACTGATGTATTCATTGACGCACATTTTCTCGCAGGGCAATATTTATTATCTCTGTTACACTGGTCTAACTGGTGTATACGCAGTATGTGTGTGTGTGTGTGTGTGTGTGTGTGTGTGTGCGTGCGTTTGTGTGCCTCCAGAGCTTCGTTCCGCATGGCAAGATATGAGCAAGTATAGGATGATTCAGTACCGGATGGAGAGCAGAGGAGACATGTGTGCACATCCATCCGAATCGATGTACACTTACTGGTGTTAGCAGTGTACAGTGTTAGCAGTGTCTGGTGTTAGTGTACAGTGTTAGCAGTGTCTGGTGTTAGCAGTGTACAGTGTTAGCAGTGTCTGGTGTTAGCAGTGTCTGGTGTTAGCAGTGTACAGTGTTAGCAGTGTACAGGGTTAGCAGTGTCTGGTGTTAGCAGTGTCTAGTGTTAGCAGTGTACAGTGTTAGCAGTGTCTGGTGTTAGCAGTGTACAGTGTTAGCAGTGTCTGGTGTTAGCAGTGTCTGGTGTTAGCAGTGTCTGGTGTTAGCAGTGTACAGTGTTAGCAGTGTCTGGTGTTAGCAGTGTACAGTGTTAGCAGTGTCTGGTGTTAGCAGTGTCTGGTGTTAGCAGTGTACAGTGTTAGCAGTGTCTGGTGTTAGCAGTGTACAGTGTTAGCAGTGTCTGGTGTTAGCAGTGTCTAGTGTTAGCAGTGTACAGTGTTAGCAGTGTCTGGTGTTAGCAGTGTACAGTGTTAGCAGTGTCTGGTGTTAGCAGTGTACAGTGTTAGCAGTGTCTAGTGTTAGCAGTGTACAGTGTTAGCAGTGTACAGTGTTAGCAGTGTCTGGTGTTAGCAGTGTACAGTGTTAGCAGTGTCTAGTGTTAGCAGTGTACAGTGTTAGCAGTGTACAGTGTTAGCAGTGTCTAGTGTTAGCAGAGTACAGTGTTAGCAGTGTCTGGTGTTAGCAGTGTACAGTGTTAGCAGTGTCTAGTGTTAGCAGTGTACAGTGTTAGCAGTGTACAGTGTTAGCAGTGTCTGGTGTTAACAGTGTACAGTGTTAGCAGTGTACAGTGTTAGCAGTGTCTGGTGTTAGCAGTGTACAGTGTTAGCAGTGTACAGTGTTAGCAGTGTCTGGTGTTAGCAGTGTACAGTGTTAGCAGTGTCTGGTGTTAGCAGTGTACAGTGTTAGCAGTGTACAGTGTTAGCTGTGTACAGTGTTAGCAGTGTCCGGTGTTAGCAGTGTACAGTGTTAGCAGTGTACAGTGTTAGCAGTGTCTGGTGTTAGCAGTGTACAGTGTTAGCAGTGTACAGTGTTAGCAGTGTCTGGTGTTAGCAGTGTCTAGTGTTAGCAGTGTACAGTGTTAGCAGTGTACAGTGTTAGCAGTGTCTGGTGTTAGCAGTGTACAGTGTTAGCAGTGTACAGTGTTAGCAGTGTCTGGTGTTAGCAGTGTACAGTGTTAGCAGTGTCTGGTGTTAGCAGTGTACAGTGTTAGCAGTGTACAGTGTTAGCTGTGTACAGTGTTAGCAGTGTCTGGTGTTAGCAGTGTCTGGTGTTAGCAGTGTCTAGTGTTAGCAGTGTACGGTGTTAGCAGTGTACGGTGTTAGCAGTGTCTGGTGTTAGCAGTGTACAGTGTTAGCAGTGTACAGTGTTAGCAGTGTCTGGTGTTAGCAGTGTACAGTGTTAGCAGTGTCTGGTGTTAGCAGTGTCTGGTGTTAGCAGTGTACAGTGTTAGCAGTGTCTGGTGTTAGCAGTGTACAGTGTTAGCAGTGTCTGGTGTTAGCAGTGTCTGGTGTTAGCAGTGTACAGTGTTAGCAGTGTCTGGTGTTAGCAGTGTACAGTGTTAGCAGTGTCTAGTGTTAGCAGTGTACAGTGTTAGCAGTGTACAGTGTTAGCAGTGTCTGGTGTTAGCAGTGTACAGTGTTAGCAGTGTCTAGTGTTAGCAGTGTACAGTGTTAGCAGTGTACAGTGTTAGCAGTGTCTAGTGTTAGCAGAGTACAGTGTTAGCAGTGTCTGGTGTTAGCAGTGTACAGTGTTAGCAGTGTCTAGTGTTAGCAGTGTACAGTGTTAGCAGTGTCTGGTGTTAGCAGTGTACAGTGTTAGCAGTGTCTGTAGTGTTAGCAGTGTCTGGTGTACAGTGTTGCAGTGTCTGTACAGTGTTAGCAGTGTACAGTGTTAGCTGTGTTACAGTGTTAGCAGTGTCTGGTGTTAGCAGTGTACAGTGTTAGCAGTGTCAGCAGTGTACAGTGTTAGCTGTCTGTGTTAGCAGTGTACAGTGTTAGCAGTGTACAGTGTTAGCTGTGTACAGTGTTAGCAGTGTCTGGTGTTGCAGTGTTAGCAGTGTCTGGTGTTAGCAGTGTCTGTGTTAGCAGTGTACGGTGTTAGCAGTGTCTGGTGTTAGCAGTGTACAGTGTTAGCAGTGTACAGTGTTAGCAGTGTACAGTGTTAGCAGTGTCTGGTGTTAGCAGTGTCTGGTGTAAGCAGTGTCTGGTGTTAGCAGTGTACGGTGTTAGCAGTGTCTGGTGTTAGCAGTGTCTGGTGTTAGCAGTGTACAGTGTTAGCAGTGTCTGGTGTTAGCAGTGTACAGTGTTAGCAGTGTACGGTGTTAGCAGTGTCTGGTGTAAGCAGTGTCTGGTGTTAGCAGTGTACAGTGTTAGCAGTGTACAGTGTTAGCAGTGTACAGTGTTAGCAGTGTCTGGTGTTAGCAGTGTACAGTGTTAGCAGTGTACAGTGTTAGCAGTGTCTGGTGTAAGCAGTGTCTGGTGTTAGCAGTGTACAGTGTTAGCAGTGTACAGTGTTAGCAGTGTCTGGTGTAAGCAGTGTCTGGTGTTAGCAGTGTACAGTGTTAGCAGTGTACAGTGTTAGCAGTGTCTGGTGTAAGCAGTGTCTGGTGTTAGCAGTGTACAGTGTTAGCAGTGTACAGTGTTAGCAGTGTCTGGTGTTAGCAGTGTCTGGTGTTAGCAGTGTACAGTGTTAGCAGTGTACAGTGTTAGCAGTGTACAGTGTTAGCAGTGTCTGGTGTTAGCAGTGTACAGTGTTAGCAGTGTCTGGTGTTAGCAGTGTACAGTGTTAGCAGTGTCTGGTGTTAGCAGTGTACGGTGTTAGCAGTGTCTGGTGTTAGCAGTGTACAGTGTTAGCAGTGTCTGGTGTTAGCAGTGTACAGTGTTAGCAGTGTCTGTTGTTAGCAGTGTACAGTGTTAGCAGTGTCTGGTGTTAGCAGTGTATAGTGTTAGCAGTGTCTGTTGTTAGCCGTGTACGTTGTTAGCTGTGTACAGTGTTAGCAGTGTCTAGTGTTAGCAGTGTACAGTGTTAGCCGTCTCTGTTGTTAGCCGTGTCTGGTGTTAGCCGTGTGTGGTGTTAGCCGTGTCTGGTGTTAGCAGTTTTCAGTGTTAGCCGTGTCTGGTGTTCAGTGTCTGTTGTTAGCCGTGTCTGTTGTTAGCCGTGTCTGGTGTTAGCAGTGATGGAACACAAATGTATAGTTTTTCCAGAAGCATTACCAGATAAAATATCCTGCTGTTGTACAAATGCAACTGCAAATAATAACATGTAGCTGTCCAACCCTTTTGGAGTTCATCATAACTATAGTGATACTATTTGCCTTGAAAACCATTTGGTGGAATCCAAAAAAAGGAGAAGAAATAAAAAACAAAAAATCAAATATGCAAATCACGTTTTACTACGCAGCGTTGAAACAATACCCAAAATGTGATTTATTTGTTTAAACAAGCAGTAGCAGTCAACATGACAGTCTGCCAGTATCGGTAGGCCTGTTTTTTCCCCAACATGAAATCCAACACCCAGGGTACGGTACACTCGTGCAATATGTTACCGTGTGGCTGTCCGCCATTTTGAATGCCAGCTCTACTGTTTACTTTTCATTTGGGGCCTCTGGCTGGCATGACGATAGAACGGGCAATCCTTCCAGTCAGGCAGCTACCTGAAACAACACGAGAGAGTCTGAGGAAACGTTTTTAAAAAGTGACAGCGAAAGTGTTCGCAAAAACCTTGGAGCAGATCTTCTGAAGAGGAGCAGCGACAGCATAAAGAAAGAACTGAAACTTCCTTGGCAACTTTATCACAAGAGAATGGACGTGATTAGGAAAAACCCAAGCCTATTCGTGGGGCAATTCTTATTGAGGACTTGTTTTTATATTAAACCTGTTAGGGGTCAATTTCTTCACACGAAGATGTGGCGAACCCCAAGTGTACATAAACCCCACAGACAAAGTATTAAACGAGGCCTTGATTCTGGAATCATTCCACAAAGCGTCGGAAAAAGGCTTTCCCGGCTTCGATCATTTCGATCGTCAATAGCCAAGGATACAGAACCATTGAAAAACATCCCTCTTTTTGGATTAAGCGTTGGAATTCAGTGGCAGACGAAGACACATTTCATGTCCTCTTTTATTACCCTTCCCATATTTCCGCCAGGGTCTCTGGTCGGACGGGAGATTCTGATAAATGCCGAGCAACCTGCATGTGTCATGTGTGAAGTGAGCGCGGTTAGTGATCAATGTCATGGCCACACAAAGACACACCCATCTTAATGCATATATTTAGCACCCCTTTTCCAACATGTATGGAGCCCCGCCCCCAGCAATCATGATATGTTCCAGGCCGGGGCCCCACCCCCCGACCGGCCCTTTCTTATCTCTTCCTGCCTTTCAACATCCAGAAATGCAGGATACATTTGAAGCCTTGGTTTCAGGACCGTTATCAGCATTAGTTGTTGGGAGACTTCAACAGGAGTTATTAGGGAGTATTAGTGGCAAGCCGAAAACATGTCAGCATTTCATATAGTCGCGTTAAAACAATGTGCCACTCCAGATAATGTCAGACAACGCGACGTGAGAAAGAAATGTAATAACCAAGGCAAAACATCTGTCATTGCATCACTATGTTTCCGGAGATTGTCTGGGAAAAGTAGATATATTATTAGTGATTGGTGAGTGCTTTCCGAACAAACGGTTTCACAAACATGAATGATCAAAGTAGCAACGGAAAGTACAGCAAATTACTGGGGCCAGAATGTTCTTAAACCCATCTGCATGATTTGGAAACCGTGTTCTAAACATGCTTCAGCCGCGTCTCTGTGTTTGTCAATTAATTAGTCTACTTTTCCAAAAAGTCAATTGTAATTTTCTGAAAAGTGGATTTCAGCGATATAATATCAGCACAAACAGAAAACAGTTGCGTCACTAGTGGTAGATACTGTTGTTCGAAGATCAAAGTGGACAATCAAATTATGTCACGTAAAGTACTAAAATTGTATACTGAATTGTGGCAAAGAAATAGATCGAAAATACAAACAAGTAAAAAAAAAACATATACCATAGACATCATCATCGTATCATTTGGCTAATTCTAGAGTGTAATGTACTTACTAAATAAATGTTTTCAAAACTATCCAAATATATCCAATGAGAAGTGTGTGCACCTGAGTGAAAAAGCTGGGCTGAGCCAAGCATGATCTAGCATGCAATGAAATGATAATGTTAAGTAACGCCTTCTCTGTAAAACGCATGTCATTTTTGTTTTTACTTTGGTTCAGATTTGTAGTTGGCCTGGAGCTGGATAATCTGGGCTCACAATGAGAGTGTGCAGTCTAACCAGATATTAAGGTCTTAGTCAGCATATCAGATATACCTGTGATGAGGTTGTTTGTATATCAAGGAAAGTGTGCAGTGCAGTTTGTCATTGAAGCTACGCTGAAGGCTGTTCAGCACAGCAGAGAAGAAAGTGTTGAGATCACAAGTATGAAAATGTACTTACTCTCTGCTCAAACGTAGCTTCTGGCCACACGGTTGCTTCAGCATCCGTTTGCAAAAAGACTGAGTTGAAATTCCTTGTTTTTAATGCTGTTAAAAAACAGGCCGTTTCCGTTAACTTCTACCATGGACAATTTTAGGGTGAGGAAACATCTAGATAAAAAAAATTAAGAAATGGGCGCAAAGCAATAGAGAGCGAGAGGAAGAGACAGGAATAAATCAAAGACACTGTGGTTAATGGTTCTTAACAGCACTAATTCTGCAAGTTGTTTATTGTTTAGAAAGCTCAATTCACCAGTGACTTCCAAATGCCCAGCGTTTGCACACAACTTAGGTCCGGTAGACATTTGACACACTCCAACAACCAAGACTCATGTCAAATGCATTGACGCCAACGCTGAATGATGCTTGTAAAAATGAACACCACGACAACTAATGTATTCATGGCTGTGACGTGAACTACACAGCGAGTTACAGTCACCCATGTGTGGTATGTTAATAATCGCGTCAAAAAAGCCATGTCAGCTTCATCTGTTTTGACACAGTTGTCTGACTTTGTGTGACGTCATGTGTTTAGAAGAAGCAGTCGCTATTTATCTTGGTCTTTTATTTCCTTGGAGAATGCAGGAACTCACAGTGGATGCAGGTATGAGGACCCAAATACTCGGATCAAGGGACATTTAAATTTCTTAGATGTATGCCACAACCGTTCCATTTAGCCAGTCAGGAACGTTAACTGTATTGCTGGTATTGCCCCAGTACATATTAGACCTTGTGCTCTTTGTGTTGCTTTCCCGTTGTCATGTGCAAAGCAGTCTAAACATTAGGGTCATCTAGGATTTTGCAGGTGCTTTCCTGCCACCAACAACTATATTGTATTATGTTCTACGCATATTAATCTCAAACGAGCAACACAATGTACACGTTTCCAAGGGAGTAAATACATTTGCAATTATTTGTATTGCCATCAATTGTCAAGTACCCAAAACGACCCAAATAACCCCCATAAGGGTACAAAAAAGGAATTGTCATTAGATCCACAAGGTATCCGATATTACACAAAACAGGTACTCCCAAGTGCTGAAATGTTCCCCTAAACAGGTGCACACAGTTACCTGAGGGAGGAACAATCCCTTCATTCATTAGCATGATGCTAATAACAAACTGTTTGTAACATTTCCCTGAGATGTGAACAATAAAATCCTACTTCTCCTTACAGGTAACTGAGACAAAGTTGTGTGTGATAAAATGAAAATGGAAGATATTTTATTCTACAGTACATTCAGAGTCTTTAAAAGAAGCTGTTTATGGAGGGGAAAAAACCCATTAGCAATCTTTACTCAGGGCCTGAGAACATGACTGAACTGAATAACCTGAATAACGTTTCGCCAAACGCGCCGCCA
Source organism: Dallia pectoralis (assembly GCA_029465975.1). NCBI lineage: Eukaryota > Metazoa > Chordata > Actinopteri > Esociformes > Umbridae > Dallia > Dallia pectoralis. The sequence goes on along the minus strand of CM055738.1, from coordinate 4,391,816 downwards.
TTACATTCACCTCAGACGGCCTTTAAAATGAAGGCAAAAGCTGCAGTCATGATGCAATCGTTTATCTACCGATGTCTCAACCGCACGCTGTCTTCTCCAGGGATTAACCTCAGAACACCAGACTAAGTCTCATTGTTTTTGTCTCCTCTGATCATCCCCCTGACTGTAGACGGGGACCCCCCTTCCGTCCAACACACACACACACACACAGTAATGAAGGATTTGGTATGCAGCAGAGTGCCACGCCACTCTACCCATACTGCACTGCTTCAGAAACTGCTCCAGGTGATGCTGCTGCCTCTGAAGATTTATTTGAACCATCTTTCTCTTGTTCTCTCTCTCTCTCTCTCTCTCTCTCTCTCTCTTTCTCTCTCTCTATTTCTCTATTTCTCTCCCTCTCTCTCTCTCTCTTGAGACTCTTTCTATTTTTTATAGCCACACCGTATTCAGATGATCGGGTAGTACTGTACTGTGGGAGACATTAGGCACGTCTTTATTATTTCACTCTCAATACTCTGTTGTGTTCATTTTTTATTCTGTCTTCCTTGGCAACTCTGACGGCTCACGGCTCATGAGTTTTACATTTAACTTGGCTTAAAATGTATACAATGACAGTGTCATAAATGCTTCCCTTTGGGAAGGAGACATGGATGTTTTCACAGTTCACGGCTTCCCTACAGCAGAACTGGGCAACTGATGTATCACCAAAGCCAAGTAACCCCCCACACACACACACACACACACACACACACACACAGACACACACTGACCCCCAACTCCACCTAACTTAATGTGTTACATTAGTGCACCACTCTGGACTTCTGACTTGCTGATTGCATATTGCTTCACTGTGTTGTACATTCCTGGCAAGCACTCTCACTCCATTTCACTGTTACTTGTACGGTTATTTATGTTACTATTCTTTATTTTTACTTCTGCACTGTTATGCACCAACATTTCAATGCAAGTGTGTTAACCTATACTTGGCAATAAAAGCTGATTCAGATTCTGACATTCAGATGCAGGAACAAACCATGAATCAATACGCATTGATCATCCGACTGATCGATCGATAGCCATTTATCCAACCGCGATGCTGGCTAAGTGGTCATGAAGTGTGTGTCGACTATATTTGATACACTCCTGACCAAATCAATAATATGCTCCGCATCAGTCGATGAAATCACATTCATATAACTGCAGACTAATTGTTTTACACAACAGCACTGTGAAAAACGACAAAAGGACAGAAGCATTTTCTAAAATAAAAGAATAAATCTTTGTGCAATAATGAGTTCCCAGTAGCCTGTTTATCGCTGCATGTCTCCCCTTATCTCCTCACACGCAGGTGAATGAAAAATATGGAGACAATTAAAGTTGCACAATGGATGAAGCATTAATATACTGGGAAACAGAGGATGAAGCTAAAGAACCTGGTGTGTTCACTAACTGACCACACTAAATGGACCATAGAGAATACCGGTGGAAAATTAATACATGTCACAGTCTCATTCACTACACCTGTGTTACATTACCTCACCCCTCCTCACCCCTACAGGTGTTTCCCATCACCTCATTTTCCCTGCCTATATAACCTGTGTTACATTAGCTCATTATCCCTGCCTATATAACCTGTGTTACATTAGCTCATTATCCCTGCCTATATAACCTGTGTTACATTACCTCATTATCCCTGCCTATATAACCTGTGTTACATTACCTCATTATCCCTGCCTATATAACCTGTTGTAATTACCTCATTTTCCCTGCCTATATAACCTGTGTTACATTACCTCATTATCCCTGCCTATATAACCTGTGTTACATTACCTCATTATCCCTGCCTATATAACCTGTGTTACATTAGCTCATTATCCCTGCCTATATAACCTGTGTTACATCACCTCATTTTCCCTGCCTATATAACCTGTGTTACATTAGCTCATTATCCCTGCCTATATAACCTGTGTTACATTACCTCATTATCCCTGCCTATATAACCTGTGTTACATTACCTCATTATCCCTGCCTATATAACCTGTGTTACATTAGCTCATTATCCCTGCCTATATAACCTGTGTTACATTACCTCATTATCCCTGCCTATATAACCTGTGTTACATTAGCTCATTATCCCTGCCTATATAACCTGTGTTACATTACCTCATTATCCCTGCCTATATAACCTGTGTTACATTAGCTCATTATCCCTGCCTATATAACCTGTGTTACATTACCTCATTATCCCTGCCTATATAACCTGTGTTACATTACCTCATTTTCCCTGCCTATATAACCTGTGTTACATTACCTCATTATCCCTGCCTATATAACCTGTGTTACATTACCTCATTATCCCTGCCTATATAACCTGTGTTACATTACCTCATTTTCCCTGCCTATATAACCTTTGTTACATTACCTCATTATCCCTGCCTATATAACCTGTGTTACATTACCTCATTATCCCTGCCTATATAACCTGTTTTCCCTGTCTGTTCCACTTGCCAGTTCGTCTTATGTGTTTTTCCAAGTCGTCCCAGCCTTTCGTTTCTCCAGCATCTCCAGTGTTTGTTTCCTGTGTACTGAACCTCTGCCTGCTACTATGACCTACAATTCAGCCGGCTGTCTGACTGCACCTACGTTCGAGTGTACTGTGTACAGAACCCCTGTCTGTTACTGTGACCTCCTCCTCAGCCTGCTGTCTGACTGTTCATTATCCTGTGTACAGAACCCCTGTCTGTTACTGTGACCTCCTCCTCAGCCTGCTGTCTGACTGTTCATTATCCCGTGTACAGAACCTTGTCTGTTACTGGTACCTCCTCCTCAGCCTGCTGTCTGACTGTTCATTATCCTGTGTACAGAACCCTGTCTGTTACTGGTACCTCCTCCTCAGCCTGCTGTCTGACTGTTCATTATCCCGATACTGTGTACAGAACCACTGCCTGCCTGCAAATACCCTCTTGCTGTTTCCTAACATGTTTTTCATTAAATATTTGAACGGTTACTTCTGCCTCCTGAGTCCTGCATTTGGGTGCACATCTATCGTTGTGACTATAAAACAATAAAGAAAACATGAAGATTTAGAACATGGAATAATTTAGAACAAAGAATGTGTTTACCCCGTTGAAATCCTTCAGATTGTCTTTATACATATATAATACGAAGCCTACAAAGTACAACAGTACCATTGAGCAAACTGTTGAACTGTTTGCCCCTGGCAGTCCCAGTTTATTTTTGCCTTCATGGCATCCAATCTGGTCGACTGTAAAGGTTGTTGGTGTCAACAAAAACAGAGAAAAGCATTGTGAAAAGTAATTCAGAGTAGCGCATGTTTCAGGGTTCCTCCGACGAACGCAAGACGGCATTTATCTAAACGCTCCCATAACTGCTGTATTATTGTTATCGTGTGGGGTGGGGGGCTGCACTATGGATAATTGGAATATTTATAATCATACCGAGTGATTGGTTTTTAATTACTGTCTGGTAATTGCATTTGAGAGGACGCCCAGTCATGATTCACAGCAGGAGCTGATCTGAGGCAGGAGTTCCCCTATTGATAGCAGCCCATTGAACACTTCTACCTGATCTCAGATAAGTGCATAGGCTAACACATGTACCTAGTGTAGTGGTGAGCAGGTTGACATATAATCAGCCGTGGGTACATCAAACTCATGGGACATGAACTGGCTAATCTGTATGGGGGGTATGTGGGGTTGCTTTGACACAACGACCTGTTTTTTTGCTTGTTTATTTATCAATTGGGAGGAAAGGTTTGGTGAAAAATTAATAGGTGGGGGAATGGAATTAAAGAGTGGTGGGTTATGTTTCCACACGGGACTGTTAGTGGGGTGCATAACCTGTTTCGGGTGATTGTTTTGTTGTTAGCACGACTGGGGCTGGTTAGCAATCACTTGGGCAAAATTTTACCGGTAGTCTGGATTCCACCTTGTCGGATATTATTTCAAGGTCACGTTCAATTAGACTGGTGAGTGTTTTGTTCTATCACTGTTTTTGATATTTATCGTAAGTCGCTTGTATGCGCAATTTTGGTTTGTTCATTACATTGTGTAGTTTTTCTCTGTTCGGTTTTATGTGTTTGTTTAGGTTGTTTAGTTTTTGTAGGAAACAGTGTGATGTGCTATTTGCTCAAATCAACTTAATTGAGTAACGCTGTCAATAAAGAAAGGGATGAAACCCAAATTAAAAGACACCAATAAAAGAGATTTGCTTGGGCCAAGATGCTCATGAATTGCTCAAAACACCAGAGAAAATCTGTCCTTTGGTCCAATGAGTCCAATGTCAGATGTTTTGAGATGTTCCGGATCACTGCTGACGGAACATCTCAAAACCTCTTACATTGGAACATCTCAAACAAAGGGATAGATAGTAGAAGAATCAAAATGATTAACGTATACTAATTTGTATACATACTTGTGTGTCCAATACATACTTGTGTGACTTTTATACTGACAGAAACACTCTACTGCAGTTGTTGTAGCTATTAATCAAGAGTATTTGTTAAAGTCACCAGGTTTTTTTAAAGGAAAAAACGGGAACATTTGTTTTTCTTAGAGGCTGACACCTAGTTATTCAAGATTCAGATGTGCTTGGGAGACTGTGTTATTGCTGTAACACTAATGATATGCAGGTCAACACGATGTTTCAGTGGTAATGGGCATTTGCTTTATGCACTGACTAAACATGCTCACAAAAGGTCAACTGAAGCAGACGAGTGGACTGAGAAATACATTTGGCGGCGTTTTGTCATCTTTTATGTGGACTTCTCCAAGGCCATTTGTTTTCGCTTGGCATTGTTAAGCACAAGTACTGTCTCAGTATAATAAAACAAGCTTTAGAGCTTCTCAGCTGTCCATTGCATACTGTAGCCTAGCATCAGTGACCGATCAATCAAAGATAACTTGAACATTTTGAAGTCTTACTTTTTTTAATCTAATGGACCAAACTCCATTTCACGTGTGCACGTTTCAGACGTTTGGCCTCTGAAGCGTTTTGGTCCGGGCACAGTTGCATATCTGCTAGATACATCTACAACTCCTCTTCTAGAGATGCTATAAAACCACCATGGTATTTTGCAGCCTGTAAGTAAAGTACTAACATTCATTACAAGGCATCCAGAACTGTTAATCATTAGTTTACCTGACCGTTGCTTCTGTGCAGGTAAAGCACAGACACACACACAGACAACAGCACAGACACTAGCACAGACACACACAGACACAACCACAGCAGCCAGCACATACACCAGCATAGACACAAGCACAGACACCAGCACAGACACAAGCACAGACAAACACACAGACACCAGCACAGACACAAGTACATACACCAGCACAGACACAAGCACAGGCACAAGCACAGACACCAGCACAGACACACAGACACACAGACACAAGCACAGGCACAAGCACAGACACCAGCACAGACACCAGCACAGACACACAGACACCAGCACAGACACCAGCACAGACACAAGCACAGGCACAAGCACAGACACACAGACACAAGCACAGACACCAGCACAGACACCAGCACAAGACATTGCACAGCGCCTACTTGGGTACTACATTTAAAAAGAGGTAGGCGTGCCGTGATATGAAATTCCGCACTGAGCTTGCCACAGAGCTGCCTGTAAGCTACTGTCAAAATCATGCTAACCCCTTCACAGTGTCGACTCCAACAGACAGCCGCTATAAATCACATGCCCACACGGCTTCTCTACAGATACTAACTCGCCCCCAAGTTGTTCATCTTTCAGTGCATTTCTTTTTTCAGAATTTCCCTAAAGCCTCTTGTTTCGGCGGTAGTTGCCTACCACCGTTAATGGCTAGTTTTACCCGAGGTTGTTTCCTGAGGGACCGCACGAGATCCCTGGTGTCTGCTGCTTCATCGTATCCTTCATCAGTTGTCGGACAGATTATTGAAATCAACTGCCCAGGTGCACAACACGCCTGTATACCGGCCACCAGGGGGCAATGGCGAGCAGTTGGCTAATTACATTTTGTTTGGGATGGCGATAAGCAGTTATATGCACTATAACTTCAAGGGATGTATCTTGAAAATGTCCAGGTTACCATTTGGGTAGAGCGTTTTTATCCTAACACTTTCCGTTATGGCTTTAGGCATTTTCCAATTGTTAACTCTCACCTCAACCGGACAGAATACCAAACCCAAGTCGTAACGAATACCTTCTGTGACCTCATTATGTCATTCCCTTGCAGAGGAACTTCATTAACAATGTCAACCACAGACGTTTATCTCCCATGTAAAACGTTCGGATCTAAAGTGAATTCCAAGATTAATGTGATACCTTGTTGCACACACACACACACACACACACACACACACACAGACACACACACACAGTCACACACACAGAGTCACACACACACACACACACATAGTCACAGAGACACAAACGCACACATTTCTCTCGGGGATACGTCTGGCATCATCTTTCTTGCTTAAACACCCCACAGGCAGGGGCCCCTGTGTTAAATGCACATGCCATCCTCATCAAACTCCTTTTATAATGCTCACTAATCTCAGGCTGCTCGGGCACCTTCTCTATTTCCTGCTAACTTAATCCTGGCCCTTTGCTCCACACCCCAGCCTCAGAGAAGAAGAAAGAAGTGCGTTAAAAACAGGATAACGCGGTGCGTCTTTTGATATGAGTAGGACCACTGCAAATCAGTCACATACTGCCTGAGTGTATTCATGGGGGGGATCAGGGGGGGATCAGGGGGGGAGCTGTGTTGATTTGGACAGAAATCACCCCCTCTGTCCCGTCAACGCGCTATCTGACTTTCAAAAGTTGAATAAAACCATTATATCTGAGAAGTGCACATTAGTCTGAAGAGAGAAACGTACGGAGAAACGCAGCAACTACTCGTGACTCCGCCATATGCCGTGTGTGTGGCGTGAGGGATCGGCTTCTCATGTCTGCCGCCATAAAGAGCTTGCATAAATTTCACCCAGAGGCCATAACATCGTTAAACGACAGCTGGCAAGAAATCGAATTTCAATGATTATCAAATAAAGTATCAAATGCGTTTGTGCACATTCAACACGATGCGCGGACACGTTTTCCTTTGATCCTTTGTCAGTCAGACACTTTGGCATCACTTATATCTGGACAGGTTAACAGACGGATCTCCGTTTATTATGGTATGTACCTGTGTGAAGGTGAAGTGACGTTTCAATCGGAAGCTACCTTACACTCTTCGCGCGTACTGAGATGCCTGCAGTCAGAAATGTTTTCTCACCCAACTCCTATTGATTGGTTTCCTCGCTGACTTAAAGCTGACAGAAACCTACATAGGAGCTTATGCGGATTAAGGATATCACGTCACAGACAACAAACACCTGGCTCTCCGATTGTTTTCCGTGCTTTTGTATCGGGACTTTTTCTATTACGACCGTCGATCAATAGGGAGATCAAACCTGGGTTCTGCGTTGGGTACAGTCCTCTGTGCTGTGTCACGTGGGAAACATACTGGGAACCGTTCCGAATGGCAAACAGTCTGAGATGATTATTCTTTGGCTGCCAGATCAACTTGGATTGTATTACATGAGGGCAAAGCAGATATTGTAAAGAATTATTGGGGTGCACCAAATGCCCGAGAAACCCTGCGGAAAGAGGATCCGTTGTCTCAATTGCCCGACTTCAAATGGCGGTAATAAAACGAACATGCGTGGATAAAACAGGCACTCTATTGAAAACACATTTTCCCATAATATATGTGCTCCGCTAATATAAAAGGATCGCTTGGGGGTTTCAAGGTCAAACTCTAATAAAATTAAAGACGCCAATTTGTTGGGAGTCTGCGCGTATTCCCTTCCACGGCGCACACGCTGACATCATCTGCAGTCCATCAGGCGGCCCGGGTCTCGGCAGGACAGGAATCTCATCAGAATTCCTATCAGGCCAGATGTAAATCATAGTTTTCCCATTACAGATCAGTCGAGGCTCCCGGCTGCAGCAGCTGCAGATGCTTCCCGACCAACTGGCAGACAGACCGACGTTTCCTGATCTGTCGTCTTCTACTCAGGGAGTCTCATTTTCCCAGAGAGCAAGTAAAGACATCGGGACTTAATTCCCGTTCCCTGAGTAATCACGATAAGTCAAACTCTCTGCTTCGGGAATCCCCAAAAAGCCTTCGTGAAAATAGACATCTGTTATGATGACAGCGAAATGGCATATTCACTCTCTTTGGCACCCCTGTATTCACTACCTTTGGTTTGACCTGCACCCTTGTATTCACTTCCTTTGGTTTGACCTGCGCCCTTGTATTCACTTCCTTTGGTTTGACCTGCACCCCTGTATTCACTTCCTTTGGTTTGACCTGCACCCCTGTATTCACTTCCTTTGGTTTGACCTGCACCCCTGTATTCACTACCTTTGGTTTGACCTGCACCCCTGTATTCACTACCTTTGGTTTGACCTGCACCCCTGTATTCACAACCTTTGGTTTGACCTGCACCCCTGTATTCACATATTTGGTTTGACCCGCACCCCTGTATTCACATATTTGGTTTGACCCGCACCCCTGTATTCACTTCCTTTGGTTTGACCTGCACCCCTGTATTCACATATTTGGTTTGACCCGCACCCCTGTATTCACATATTTGGTTTGACCCGCACCCCTGTATTCACTACCTTTGGTTTGACCTGCACCCCTGTATTCACTACCTTTGGTTTGACCTGCACCCTTGTATTCACAACCTTTGGTTTGACCTGCACCCCTGTATTCACATATTTGGTTTGACCTGCACCCCTGTATTCACTTCCTTTGGTTTGACCTGCACCCCTGTATTCACTTCCTTTGGTTTGACCTGCACCCCTGTATTCACTTCCTTTGGTTTGACCCGCACCCCTGTATTTACAAACTTTGCTATGACCTGCAGCCTTGTGGTCACCCCCTTTGCAGTAAGTCTGAACGGCAATACAAATGTTGGGCTGCAGTTTCCCAGAATGCAACCGGATCACTGCTTCAGCCACGGCCCCACTTGAAGACGATGCGAAGCTGAGGAAGAACATCGGACAGAGTCCAATGTTTCACAAGTTGGTAATTTGACTTTGATCAGATGTCCCGTTATCCAGCTGTCCCTCACAACCTGCAGCAGCATCTGGCTCCCCTTCTGGAATGATCTTCCTCTCATCTCGATGCCTGTGAGGCAAATTGCCGTCATTTGGACGATCAGATTTGATCCTCGGCCTGATTAGTGACTCCGGATGGAGCCTGATGTCCCACTGAGTGAGGGCCAGCTGACACATATTTCTCTCGTTCTAAAACCCGGAAAAATACATTTGTCTTGCAGCAAACGCGACTTTCCGTCTACTTGTTTGTGTTTTCATCCCTGTGTTCTCGTTTCAGCGGGACATTGGGCGGTCTCAGACGTGGGCCGGGATTTGCTTCTCTCTCCACCGGACACGCCTGACGATGCACGGCAACAGTCACCTGTCAACAACATCTGCGAGGAACAGCTTGTCGTCAGTGATGGTGGGTGTATTGTTTTGCCGTACCTGTCACTCCTGCGTAAAATAGATTTCTGCTGATGGCGTTTCAAGCTCATTAGTCAGACTACTTTCTGCTTAGTACTAGGATTTTTTCTTCCGTATTTCATCTGGAACTGTACTTTGTCTGAATCGGCCACAGCAAGCTACAGCAACGATATTCTCAGATTTCAGTGCAATCCACTGTAATCTTTCTCCACTTGCTTCAATATACACCATGCTCCTAAGAGTTTAAGAAACTCAATTTTTGGGAGTGTCGGCACTCAAAAACTGCTGAATTATAAAAGAAGCCCGTGCCCACACTGACTAGTGTAATGGCCCGCAAGTGCAAATAACCCTTCCTGATTATAGAGATAGGAAAAACTAAAATGTGTAATTCCTTCATGTGGAATGTGATACGTCGGAAAGCGCTGCGAGGGCCATTTTGGTCATTCCGGAGCTGAAGCGGTAATGCCGAAACGTAAATCAGGACTATCTATCCCTGTGTGTATCCCGGACAAACCAAATCGACCTGTAATCCCCAAGACGAATGGTCGCTCACCAAACAAATCCCAACGTCAGCCACCCCTGATCCATCAGTTAATCCGGGGCCAATCAGATGCTCCATTAGGGCCATACGTTTAGATTATCCCTTTGTTTTCGTAGCCTTGGCACAGATAGCCGGCGAACGGCAGAGGAAAAACCAGGGCGGATCAGCGTTCGAGCTGCGGCGAAAGAGAGGAGATGTCCACGTGTTTACTTCAAAGGGGCTCCGACTGAGTGGAAACAGGTGTGACTTGTCCAGAGCCAGGGACCGGTTGGGCCACAGTGGAGTGAGAAACCTGGAGCTCGGCATGTGTGTGTGTGTGTGTGTGTGCGTGCGCGTGTGTGTGTGTGCAAGTGCGCGAGTTCTGAAGGGGTTAACAACTTTGTTTCCTCGTAATGGCTCCGTCTCAGCCCAACGGACGAGGGCTAGGGGTGGAGGGGTGGGGGTGGTGGCTTGCTATGCGTGATTTGTCACAAGCTGTCCATTTTGTGCAGCCCTGGCTGACACCATAAACACTTGATAATAGTTCATCTGGAGCAAACATGTTCATTACCGTCTGGTAGCCCTGATGGTCCCGGTCCCCTCCCCGCCGGCTGCACACCGAACACGGACGTGACTCCGGGTCCCTGCCATCATCTTCCCTGGGTTACCACGCAGGCCGTCTGGCCCATGGATGGTAGTGTTGGATTGGAGATCGCAGGAGTTTGAAAATGGTTAAAATATCTGTAAAAAAAAATTACGTACAATTTGACATGTTAATGTGATTAGTCTACAAATCTCCCATATGTGCCACACATATTTATAAACTCACACTACTTCCTGGTTACCCCACCTGGTGGCTAGATCCATCTTCTGCCTGCCTGTTCCCGACAGGTCACTGTTGTCAGAATCCGAATCAGGTTTATTGCCAAGTTTGTTTACCCATACAAGGAATTTGTTGACTTGTGTTGATTTTGTTGATTGGCAGATGCCCTTTCCCCCTCACATCTCTGTCCTATGAGTCAGAAGGTTCTGTTTATCTGTTTGGACGTCTGCTTGTCTGCCTACAGGACAGGACTTTCTGTACAGTATAAATGTTTGATTATCTGTCTGTAGGATATGTCTGTCTATCTGTCAGACGTCTGTCTGCACTACGGTCTCCACACACACACACACAATGTGTGACAGCTTAACCCAGTCTCCTTTTTCTCTGATATGTCAGTGAGTTGTGGAATAACAAGCTTTTAGAAAAATGTGTCATCACAGTGATATTCTATTAACTAGATCTATACAGTCTATACCAGTGGTTCACACACAGTGTATACTAATATCTCCCTTTGCTTATATTGGTCTTTAGAATAGACAGCATAAGATCATTACTCCTTCTTAAGGAGACTCACTGGCCATTCAGAAGAAACAACTTATTCTCTTTTTGTCGAACCCTAAATGTACGCTATCGTTCAAAAGGTTGGGGTATCAATCAAATGCAGCTCTGTGCGGCGTTTATATGGTATTCTATTTGTTCTGTTTCTTTGTTCCTTGGTGTTGATTGCGTACACCTGTGTCATGTTGGCCCGTTGTTGTCTCCTGAAATAGGTTCCTTTATTTCCTGCGTGGGCTGCTGGTCATTGTGTGTGTGTGTGTCCTGGTGAAGCCCATGTACAGCCCTTGTAAGTAATGTTTATTGATGATATCTCTGTGCCTGTGTCCTGCATCTCCACTACCGGACGTTCCAATCATTGTGTGGTGATTGTTAGTCAGTACTTAAGATTTCTGCTTGTGGATGCCAGCATTGGCAAACATTATGGTTTCCGTTTCGAAACACCGCAAACACCAAGGTGTCAACCGATACTACGGGTGTTCCACGTGGTGCGTGTTCTATGTCTCGTCCTCGCCGTGCAACCAGCGTCAAGGCAACCGCATGATCGCAGTGACATAACCGCTAATGCCTGAGCTCCTGCAGGAGTGAGGCGATCGGCTGAGGGCTGGAAGAGTAAAAGTTGTCTTGTCACTGCGCTGTAGCGAGTCCTTGTGCTAAGGACGAGGAATGTTTCGAACCGACAGTGTGACAAGAACATGAAACAGCTTGGCAAGATGTGCTCTGATTATTTAACACCTGCTTTGGAGCAGTCACAACGAGGCAATGGCCATAAACGAGGAACTGGACACTGAGATATTCGGAGGTAAAATTAAAAATACTGTATTGTGCGGGAATGGTTTGAGTAACATGATGAAGAGTTCAAGGTGTTGCTTCCAAATTTTCCAGATGTCAAAGTGATTAGGATACAAGTGCATACGAGTTAATCCACATGAGGACAGAATAAATGTATAATTAACATCTCATTAATGTCAGACATCTAGTGAGGTGTTGCACCAATACTATAAATGTAGGTAATGATTTATAATTGTATTAGTCATTTCCACCAATTAGTTAAAAGTGTCTTGTTGCAAATTATATACATTTTTCAACAGATAAGATCTGAGGTGAGATCAGTCTTACGAAAGCCTTAAGAAGTGTGCACATGTGTTTGTTTTCGCACTACACAAATGAAAAAATATATTGTATAATGAATTCAAAGTTGTCTGTTGTATCCATCAAAAGACAGAAATGAGAGAAGAGATGTTTGAACGGACAGATTTGGCATGAAACAAAACAGGAGATGGAATATATATTAATCTTCATAACCTTGGTCCCTAGTTATGCCGTGACATTCACTGCGTGTTGGCAGTAGATCCTCATTATGTCTTGATGAGGTCACGGAGGCAGATGTCTGAGATTATGTGCGGTGTGTGTGTGTGTGCGTGTCTGACACACAACGGATGGAGAATGTCACGAAAAGGGTTCCACCAATGGGTTAACACGTGTTCTTCACAGGCTCATAAAGGGTTGATAGTTAAATAATATGTGTTCTATATTTGCAACTTGTGACTGATTGATTTTTTCACCGCTCTCTAATGTCCTGTTTACAGTTGACTCGAGGAACTTCACTTCCTGTATGCGAATATACTAGAACTAGTTCAATTATATTTTTTATGTTTCATCTCTCACTGCAATCTACTGAATTTTTCTAGCTTCCTTCCTCCCTGGGAACCAGATGTAGTGTTTCCCAGGTGCACGCAGCACTGTATATCACAAGAGGGCCAAGGACAGGATGCCCTACGTTGGACTGGGCAAGACAAATCTCAGGCTAATATTGGTGGCGAGGTCTAAGAGATAACATTGGGTTACCAGGCGCCAGAAAAAGAAAGTCCAAAACGGTTTGGCAAGCGCCCAGAAGGTTCAAAACATAGATAAACGTTTCTCTGGTAATCGTTCTCTTTTTTCTAGATGTCGCCTGACCAGCGGAGTAGAGCTTTAGTATCATGAAGAATGCGTGGTTGTGCTGAAGTCCTCATATGGTTGCTTCTGCACACTGTGTCCTGGACCGAGGCATAGGATTGGGACACGGAGAACCAACGGGGAACCTGAGAGAACCAACAAGGGACCTGAGAGAACCAACAGGGAACCCGAGAGAACCAAGAGGGAACCTAAAAGAACCAACAGGGACTCTGAGAGGACCAACAGGGAACCAGAGAGAACCCAGTGACAGGAGAACATTTGAGTCTGTGTGTTTTCACTGGGATCTCATTATCATAGACAGACCGTTACTGTAGCGATGGTTGCCATGGGATACGATTAAAGCCTCCCGTGTTTACTTGTAATGCTAACGCACTGTACATCTAGCCATGTCAAATTGTCTTTCTTTAAAGTATCCGACCGGTCTATTTAGGAAAACATTGAGATGTAATCATTAGACGCCATTTGCATTGTATCGTCACGATTTGATAATGTCCCTCGAAGCCTGTACGAGTGTCAGTCTAGAGCGTGTCAACGTGGGACTCAAAGTCACTCTCAGTGTGGTTTGTGATGTCTGTTGGCTTCTCTGTTATTGCTGAAGGCTGGTGATATGGTTAGTCAGCTCCTGGCCTGGAAAGCTCTCAGGCTCACAGAGGGAGCCCGCCGAATCAATGTCGTGAATACACACCGCTGAGATCAGAACAGCTCTGGGCTTCCCTTCACTCACTACGAGGTGGATATAACTCACCAACGGGTTCTCCTCCCACTTTGTGATAATAAAGTACAAAAAAAAACGGAACACTTGACATGTCCAGACCAACAGCAGTCTGGCAGGTCCCCGGTGTGTACATTTGCCTGACGAAAAGATCGAGACTTTGGCATCGAGGCCCTTTATCGACATCTCCCCGAGGCAAATTCACTTGACGATATGATTTGTGGGTCTCTGAGTGCAGTTTGAAGGAAGCTGCTGTTTAAAATGCTTTCACTTGTTAACAAGTGTTAGGGCTGAAAATATACAGGAACAAATGCCTTTGTCTGTAGTCACAAATCGACCCCTAACTTTCTACACACTGCAAAACATATATCCACAACTGAAACGTACTGTGGAAAAGTAGAAAAAGGGCCTAAATAACAATCCAGCTACGGGCAATATTGCGTCAGATAAAAATAATCTATGTCAGCAGTGGTTGTCTTGGGATACGATAGGTGTGGGAGTTGCGTTTTGCTTAAACTGTAAGCTAGCAAGACAATTAGCCGCGCTACGAGCTAAAGAAGATAAAAGGAGAGGATTTTTGTGTTAGGGGGAGTTCACCCCCCATCTTCTCAAACATTAGTCACTTTCCCTTGCACACACACACACACAGGATTAACACATACACACAAAACATGTCATTGGTTCAATGAAGAATAGAAAGATATGCTGTTCCTCCAATAAAGAAACTGTGATATGAATAAAAGCATAAGGTGCTGTTACGATTCGCCAGACGGCTGCACATGTTATTATTCTTGATCGTTGTAAACCATTCCAGGGTTAACCCGACCCAGCGCCACTGAAGGCTTTAAACTAGATTACCCATGAGTCACCAGGTTCATGCAGAGTCAAACCACTGAGTCACAGGTTAACCATGTCTAGACATTCTCCTAATTGACATCAGAGAAAGTTCCTGCAGTTCTTCCGGACTGCCTGGCTGTGTTCTACTTCAACCCATTCAGTGTCGCCTCCAGGCTCCATATAATGTGATAATTAATTTACACAGGGTGAGAGAAGAGGGCCTTATCTAGCAAAACGCTTCACCCTTCTATATAGAAAACAGACAGTTTGTTCCTCTGCTCTTCCAGGTGTGTGTTTCATCTGGACAACACGAAGCTGACTTACATCCAGATTTGACCATGCCAACCCAATACTGTCTTCAGTGCTATCCTGCAAATTAGATGGTGTCTGACCTTAAATAACAATGATCAAATGCTATCAGGTGTTTTCTTTAATCATCTGTAAAAAAAGATGAGAGAAGAAAGTGGGAAGAGTTGGAAGAAGAGAGGGGATGGAGGAGATAGCGACATGGATGTGAGTCATGTCGCAGCCTGCTTATCAGAACATGATCACTGAGGGCTGGAAAGTGTACCCTCGTCATAGCAACCACAATTCGTCCCTAACCTGGATGCTCCTGCCTGGGGTAAAAACAGACTCTGGTCCGCTGGGCGTCGGCATAAATGAACACATCTCAGATGGAAACCAACCTGCGTGGAGTGGGAATGAGTCACAGGGAATTGATGGGCACAGAATTAGCTGCGGCAACATACCGATCTATCGCCACACTAGTTTTCACACAGTATTTCTTCTAGTGCCTCTCAGGAGTTTTCTGCAAGAACGCAACACATAAACCAATAAGTGTTGGTCTTTAGTCTTACATAGAGAATGGTTTATATTGTTAGTTTTTGCCAAGCACACTTTTTTTCATATTTCAGGTATCCATGGTAACCACATGGGAGTCAACAATCGGTCAGTTACTTAACTAATCATCAATCAATATCTGTCTGAGCGCTTATTTGTCTTGACATATCATGTTTTTATCTCCCTGTCCTTGTCTCGCCATCCTCACCCACCATCTCCACGCCCCCCTCTCGCCCTCTGAGTGTGTGTATCCCCGCAGGGTTCCGGCACGTGCGCGTGTGTGTGTATGTGTGTGTGTGGGCAGGAGGAAGCTTCTCCATCCTTCCTCAGGAGGGGCACATGTCACCTTTAGGCTCATCTGATTCAACAGCATGTTCCGTTTGATCTCTACCACCATTTAACCTTAGTCAGGGCTTCTGTACCCAGGACTACCTGCTACACACACACACACCGCCGTCACTGCAAGTTAAGTGGGATGCTATTAAATGTAACACATGTCACCGTGAAGCACTGTAAACACTTATTAAAACGTTATTTGGCCGTGTTCTCAATATCGATAATCCTCGGCACATGATATACGTATCTTGCTGTCAGTATTGTGGCGTTTTTTAGGTGAAAATTGAATAAAGAGAACTTATCCTAGAGCAGTGCTACCTTTATTTACATTATATACACATGCACGCATGGTTAGAAGACCGGACCGCGATCGGAAATGTTTATGTTTTGAGGGCTCAAGTTGATCCGTGGAAAATGGTGTCACTGTTCCCTTGAGCAAGGCACTTAACCCGACATGTTTCTTTAAGTCGGTCCCGTGTTGGAGTGTCTGCTAAATTGGTAAACGAATGGAGAAGAAAAAGACAGAGACCTGTGTTTCTTTGTACTGCTATGGGATAAAGTATTGCTCTTGTCTAAGTGCTGTTGGTTTAACCTGTGGCTCCATCTGTGTCGGAATTTGTCAAGACTAAAATGCCTGCAGGGCATACCAAGCCATAACTGTCCAGATATACCATAATAACTGAGTTACTGTACATGACTACACAGAAGGTTACCAGAGATACAGGATCGTTACCACAGATACCTGAAAAGTACCAAAGACACCTGACGGCTCACAAGCTATTGGTCACCATGGGGAGATGTTGGTGATCAACTCCATTCGTGGACAAAACTGATTGTTTTTAAAACAATCGAAAAAGGCTGTCTGATCGACGTCTTTCTCTCCCCGTATTTATTTAGAAACAGTACAATATTATATGCTGTAGAGATATCATATGCTGTAGAGATATAGGTGAGATGTGTGTAATCATTCATCTCACACTCGCGAAGAAACCGCGTCTCCGAAAATGTCCTACAGACCGAAATGTTCCCTGGTAGAATCTTAACACTCCCCGCGGAACCCTTAAAAACACGTGTCCTTCCAGGTGGTTGTGTATCCTCAACACGCTGTCTCTATCAATCTGAACAAACACCTAATAAGTCGACGCCCCCCCCAAACTCGTACCCTGCTCCAATC
The DNA here is from genome assembly GCA_029465975.1 of Dallia pectoralis. Taxonomy (NCBI): domain Eukaryota; kingdom Metazoa; phylum Chordata; class Actinopteri; order Esociformes; family Umbridae; genus Dallia; species Dallia pectoralis. Next base: position 4,374,534 of record CM055738.1, on the reverse strand, counting down.
CCCCGTCGACTAACCTCCCGGACCTCCGCCGGATGAGGAATCTTGGGTAGGTGAATTCCTTCTGTCCCGGCTCTCCCTATTGTCACGGCAACTGACCCCACAAGAGGTGGAGCTGGTAGCCTGGTGACAGGAGGGGCTTTCAGAGACCGGGTATTCTGTCCATCTCATGCTGGAGCTGCCGGGTGAGGGCTGTTCAAGGCCGGTTCCAGGCTGCATGATTTAGGGGATAGGGGGCCCCAAGTCCAATTTTCTTAGGGCCCTCGAAAGGATCGAATTGGGGTGGTGGTTTTGCGTGCCTGATCACTAGCAGAGGAGAGGAAGACATGCCCCCTTGATCTCCTCTGGGAAAGATTCGAGTTTGGTTAGAGTTCAGCACGTTAGAAAACGATACAAAACATCCAGCGGATTAGAAAAAACAACGTTTCTATTGACACGTCTTGCCGGATGTACGGTATGTTCGACAGATAAATCACATAATACATATTCCTTCCCATTAACCATCCGTTACACATTTCCACGAAAACTACCTTTGGACGAATTTATTCCAACAGTGTTTTGTCAGTGAAATCTATTCCAACAATATAAATATATCTTAGCAACTATAGCTCAGCAATTGATACCTTTCGGCTGCCACTCGGCTGCCATCATGCTCAATACATTAAAGCAACACTTGATTCTGTTTGCTTCTCTTCTTTGGGCCGGTCCCCACATTGCTATGAACAATACAGCCCTGGCAGATTCGGAAGGGAGGAAACCTCCCCCCGTTTAACTTTGCCTGCTTTGCCCGCTTCCTGCTTTTATGCATTTGGTCCGTGTTTGTCAGGTATTGTTTCAACACAATGTCACAAATCGCCACACACCGGGCCCACCATCAACGTGGTTCCACAGCCGTTTAGGACCCTCCAGGGAAGAAAGTGCTCTCCCACACGAAGTATACATCTGCACATGGATTTACTGGACCGTTCCAAAGTTTGATCAGAAACACAGCGTAGACATTGTTAATAATGTGAATGATAATTGCTGGATTTATAATGTAATATCTACATAAGTGTACAGAGGCCCATTATTGCTGAATTTAATGGAATGTCTACATAAGTGTACAGAGGCCCATTATTGCTGAATTTAATGGAATGTCTACATATGTGTACAGAGGCCCATTATTGCTGATTTTATTGTAATATCTACATAGGTGTACAGAGTCACATTATTGCTGATTTTAATGGAATATCTACAAAGGTGAACAGAGGCCCATTATTGCTGGATTCTTAATGGAATATCTACATAAGTGTACAGAGGCCCATTATTGCAGATTTTAATGTAATATCTACATAGGTGTACAGAGTCACATTATTGCTGATTTTAATGGAATATCTACATAGGTGTACAGAGTCACATTATTGCTGATTTTAATGGAATATCTACATAGGTGTACAGAGTCACATTATTGCTGATTTTAATGGAATATCTACATAGGTGTGGTCCAATGCACGTTTTGCTTGCTCATCCAAGTTCATCATTATTAAAGGTTAATTGATCATTAGAAAAACATTTAGCAATTATGAAAGCACCGTTGAAAACTGATGTGCTGATTAAAGTAGCAATAAAAACAGTGCTTTTCTACACTAGTAGAGTTTCTGCCAATTTACAATTGTTGGTTCGGTTACAGGCCCAGAATGGTCTGGAACAGAGAACTTCCTCTGAAACTCGTCACTCTATTCTTGTTCTGAGAAATGAAGACTATTTCATAGAAGATATTGCCAAGAAACTAAAGATCTTGTACATTGCTTTCGACCAAAGCACACTCGCTCTAACCAGAACAGAAAGTGTGACATGCCCAGGGGCAAATATACCAGAGTGTCTAGTTAAAAAAAACATCTGTCAGATTTCCTAACTCTAAACCTGCAGAAAATAAAATGTGTCAACAGTGAAGAAGAGACATAGGGTTTCTGGACATTCAGACTGGACAATAAAAAATAAAAGATTAAGAATGACAAAAGAACAAAAAGACACTTGGATGAGGAAGATTAAAAAGGGTTAGAAGAGGTGTTCCAATCACAACGAAGAACATTTGTGAGACACAGACCAAAGGAAAAGTGACTGGATGAGTTATCAACGCCATCTTTCAAGCATGGTGGAGGCAATGTGATGGTCAGGGGGTACTTTGGCGGTTAAGATTTGTATAGGGTATAAGGGAACTTCAAGAGAATAGGCTTTCACTACAATGTGCCTGGCTGTGACACACCTTGTGGTCGGTGCTTGACGAGCCATGAGAATAAAATAAAATTGCCAGCACCGTCACCCTATTGAGCTGTTGTCGAAGAAGTGCAGGAATTTCAGCAAATAGAGGACTGTCAGGCGAAAGCAAAGTTTGAAGGACACAATTAATATTTCCATTGAAAATCCTTCTTTCTAATCTTGTCAACACTTTCCAATTAATCTTGCTATATATCCTATTTCAAATGATTTCATGTATGTTTTCTTGGCACACAGGGATATTTTACAGTGACCCCAAACGTTCGAACGGTATTGTATGCTGCACAATTATATTAGTAGAGCAAGGCAATTTGACATAACAAAGATAAAAAAAAACATGTTACCTTCTGTTTCCTTATTATTCTTGGCACATTATTTTGTTCTGTGAGAAAAATTGTACTTCTTGTAAAATCATCTCGAAAAAAGAAAAAACAAGTGATGCCGCACTTTTAAACTGTTTAGATAATTACCTTTTAGTGTTTTGTCCACCTTGACTTCTAAAACTTTATGGAAATTTGGAGATAACATTTGAAACTTTTGTCAGTAACCAAACGATGAGAAAAACAACATTTTGTTCGCAATACTAACATATTGTTGACAGAATGAGTTGTATGTTTGACTTCTTTGGGAATCCCAGCATTCGTCCCTCACTATTTCGTTCTAACAAGTCACATTAATATACAGCATGACGCATCTCATCCGTTGAAATTGAGTTTACAACTGCCTATTTAGTTTAAATAAATGTATGAATGTTTAGGGTTTATCTCTCTAACTTAGCAATAAAACAAGCATCACGTAAGATATTCAAATTGGCAGTTGGCAGTTATTTGGCATCAGTGCGGAGACAAAATTATTTAATCAAAAATGTGTACATTAAGTTCACCAGGCGTTGTGCATGGTTACACCTTATGACATTACGACAACATTACGACAACATTATGACAACATAAGCCATCGACTGTGGCGACACTGCTCTGTCAAGCAGATAAAAACTGTTTCCGGGGACTCTCTTATGGATTACATAGCATAATAAAATACACTGGCAGGAGAAAGATGAGGAATTGGCGGAAGAACAGGAAATGAAGACGAGGAAGAGGTGGCAAGGAGCAAGAAAATAAGGAAAAACTAATTGAAGTCTGTTTATGGTCTTTGGCAGGCGGGCGGGTACTGTTTATTAATGTGTCACGTCCAATAAAGACAGCCGGTATTCAGATTGGGGTTGTCATGGAAACCTCATTCACTCCCGGGATGAAGGCAAAGGTTAGAGCAGCCGTCGTCGCCGCTACTGGGCAAAGACACATTTAATACCCGGAAGGTTTGAATCAATGGATGAATCACAGCGAGTTTTGGTTTCAAAAAGAGATCGATTTTTATTGACACCTGTCCGTAATGCATTTTTACAAATTCGTAGAGTTGAAGATAATTTTTGCAGGTGGAAATGCGAGACGTGACATATTACCATAGAAACAGAAACATTCAGTAGGGTCAACACAGTCCTAGATCGGATATTCAACTAAATGCAGAGACAATAACGCACACACTCAAGACTTATTCAACTTGTTTAAGCCACTATTGTCTCCTGTCGTTTATGAAACATCTCACCCCATTGGCAGCTGGGACATCAGCATTTTCTCAACGTGCATTCTACCGCCGCCTCTCCCTCCGATTTCTCCAGCAGCCCGGTAGAAGCTGTCACGGAGAGTGAAAGTCATATCATAGCTCAAGGTTTATCACCTGTTCTGTGTGGAGAGGAGATTATTTCACGTGGAGTGCTGAGAGTGCTTCATCTCTCATTGAAAGGGCGTATTCTCCTCATGGCCAATGTGTCACCTCACTTTATTACATCCCATTGTGACACCAGCTTCCACTGAATGCCCGACACATCCCCACAGACGACGCCCATTCACGGTAAACTAGTCACCCAGACATTGTTAACCTGAGGAAAGCCGCCTTTTGTGTCGGCCAGAAGAGGATAGAGAGCGTGGAAACGCGTTCACCAGCTTTCCGAATGAAAGGCATTGTGGTGTCAGGGTACAGTACGGAACGTGTCTGGAAATAATATCTTTTCATTCCCGATAACCACATAACACATACGACGGTGAACTGCAGCTGTCCTGCTTCTGTATCGCTATTGAAGCTGATAGAAATGGCCTTGCTTTCTATTTTCGGGTGGGCTTGACACACTTTTTCAGATTACCTCATTGTTGTGTTTTGAAAAAAGCTTGGTTTATTCCTGGCTTTGTCTGGATTGAGACTCCCAGTGGTACCACTCTGTTCATGTATGTTCCCATCTGGGTCCACGTGAAGTATATCCTCCGGTGATACAGGTTGGTGTGAGCTCACTTCCTGTCTCTCTCTCTCTGCTCCGGCCCCTCCAGATAAGAGCACCCACACTCAGCCTTCTGGGAGTGTCCCTATTTTGTCGTAGGAAGTGACACAATAGGGCCACTCCAATAGCCTGCTTGTTGTCGGCTGCACCTGTCCTATCTGAGAAGCTGTCCAAAGTAAGCAGCCAGAAAATAGCATTTCCTGGCGAAGTCCATTAAAACACTGAGAAGTGCATTGTGTATTCACCAGGGGCTATTTGGCTAAGTGGTACCTGTTGATCCCTGGCTTTTGGAAAATTCATCATTGGACTATTGTTTCTGCTCAGAGAGCCTGTCTGTCGAAGTCACGGGGGACTCCAGCTTATTCAACGACTGTTGGTAGGAAGTGTGATTGTGAATCGTATGCACGTTGTGATGGCAGACAGGAATGCTTTTAGAGCTGCCATCCCGACTGGCAGCAAGGCGTTCTCCACGCGACGACAGCTTGTAGTGTCCGAGGCTCAATGGCTTTTGACGCGTGGTCCTCTCATCGTCCGTGCGAAGTTATTTAGAGGGGATTTTTGAAAGACAGGTTTTTTTGGGAGGCGTAACAAAATTAGTTTTTTACTGATTGCAAGCGGAGACCAAAGATCCCCTCCAAATAACTTTACTGTGGAGCTTTGTATTAAAGTATATGGAGACATAATACATTCAGGATTAGTACAAACAGTTTCAAAATTTGCTTCTGGAAATTGCAATGCATTGGGGATTAGGTTTTCTGCAACTGCACTTCCAGGCCTGAGGCAATGTCTGGTGTTGGGCTGAGCTATTCTGAAAGCCACACAGGGACGAATATAATATGCAGAATATCATATTCAGAATATCATATGCGGAATATCATATGCGGAATATCACATGCAGAATATCATATGCAGAATATCATATGCAGAATGTCATATGCAGAATATCATATGCAGAATATCATATGCAGAATATCACATGCAGAATATCATATGCAGAATCTCATATGCAGAATATCATATGCAGAATATCACATGCAGAATATCACATGCGGAATGTCATCTGCAACTCTCTGTAGAAGACACAGTGGTCTGGGGAACAAGTGGTTGGATAAGCTCTGTGTTTGGTTTGTGATTACCTTTACAGGGATCTGTTGGGTCAGTGATTACCTTTACAGGGATCTGTTGGGTCAGTGATTTTCTTTACAGGGCTCTGTTGGGTCAGTCATTCAATCAAGGCTGCCCGGTACTGTTAAAATACTAGCTCCTCTTCCCAAAGATAACGAGTGCAGTGTGTAGAGATCTCTATCTTGACAGCATCTTGATGAGCATACCGGTTGCAGGTTGTGTGTATACTCACCTCCATTTGTGCTTCTCGACTTCTAGAAACCGTTTGGACTTCTGCGAGCCAGATAACCACCTTGCTCTCCAAAGGCAATTAATTTGTTGACGGTTTGCACAAGAAGTATTGGTAATGGCCGTATAACGTTCAGGGCTGAAAAAGGGTACAAAGCAAACATAACTTCTGGAGCGTTGGAAGTGCTAACCGCTCGTTTTCAATGTGAAAGTGCTCCACAATAAACATATAGAAACCAATGACCAATATGATTCCGGGACATCCGTGTGGTCCCAGCCCGTGGGTCCAGCTGACAAAACAAACAACAGAAATCAATATTTTCAGGAGGAAACTGTGTCCCACAGCTGCCCCAGAGCGTATAGATCGATATTTAAATGACGTTGGTTGACACCTTAAAGGAGGAATGACATGTCCTCTCCGCACAATCCCCCTTTAACCCTTTTCAATATGTATGTCAGATTCAGCTTCAATCACGTCCGCCGTTTAACTACGCTGACAAGACCGTCCTCCACATGTAGCCCTTATGAATATGTATAGTCAGCAACCAAGCTTGTTAACGTTCCTATTTAATACCGGTCCGACAGGTAAAGCACACACGCCTTATATTCTGGAGCCTGAATCAATTCCGATAATCAAACAGTTCACGGGGGTCAGGAGGATTTGGCAGAGAGAGAAAAATCCCGCTGAGACAATAGTCAACGTATTTTGGTTACTCTTCGTCTCGTTTAGTGCGACACGGAAATGGTTGGGCTGGAAAGTTTTAAGGGCCACTTTGAGTCCGCTGTCTACTCGGGGCAGGAGACTCTGAGCAGCGGGGACACTGTTTATTGCTGTCTTGTTAGCAAAGCGATTTATGCCGCATCAATTTCCAGAGCCCCATGTATTCCCGCCAGCTGTCAGGGGCAGCGTGAGATGACGGCTAGCTAAGTCGTCAATGTATGTGTGGCTGTCTCATTTGTCACAACAGCGTGTATCTAGCAGCATATTTAGAGGATCAATATCATATCATCTTTTCAGGTCTTTTTAGATATTTCGTTTTCAATCCCTTGTAGCTCAGTGGGAAGTTGAATACTAGTCTCTCGCGTCAACATGTAAAAGGAAGAGTGATTAATTACTTAAATAAATCATGCAAATTAGACATTTCTTAATAATTCTAAGACGTGGATAAGATAAGAAGACTAATGAGGACAACATAACCGTGGCCCGCTAAAATAATATACTCTGATCATCAGGAATGAAACAAATCAGTATTTCAGCCTGCGTTCACAATATTCAGATCATTAATAATCAGTTGTATACTCCACAGCTTTTCTAAACTACCCCCTCCTGGGGGTAGCCTTAGTCACGGCACACAGTGGTATAATGACATGAAAGACAAGGTTAAGGTGACAGATGTTAAATGGCTATCACAACGACTGCAGACAGTAGTTGAAACGTCTGTGAAAAGCTACCAGAACCAAAAAGATGGCTATGATTTTCTACCAGAACCAAAAAGACCGCTATGACTAGCTACCAGAACCAAAAAGACGGCTATGACTAGCTACCAGAACCAAAAAGACGGCTATGACTAGCTACCAGAACCAAAAAGACCGCTATGACTAGCTACCAGAACCAAAAAGACGGCTATGACTAGCTACCAGAACCAAAAAGACGGCTATGACTAGCTACCAGAACCAAAAAGACGGCTATGAATAACTACCAGAACCAAAAAGACGGCTATGACTAGCTACCAGAACCAAAAAGACGGCTATGAATAACTACCAGAACCAAAAAGACGGCTATGACTAGCTACCAGAACCAAAAAGACCGCTATGACTAGCTACCAGAACCAAAAAGTCGGCTATGACTAGCTACCAGAACCAAAAAGACGGCTATGAATAACTACCAGAACCAAAAAGACGGCTATGACTAGCTACCAGAACCAAAAAGACGGCTATGAATAACTACCAGAACCAAAAAGACGGCTATGACTAGCTACCAGAACCAAAAAGACGGCTATGAATAACTACCAGAACCAAAAAGACGGCTATGACTAGCTACCAGAACCAAAAAGACGGCTATGAATAACTACCAGAACCAAAAAGACGGCTATGATTTTCTACCAGAACCAAAAAGACGGCTATGACTAGCTACCAGAACCAAAAAGAAAGCTATGACTAACTTCCAGAACTAAAAAGATGGCTATGACTAGCTACCAGAATCAGAGAGCCTATTTATGAATAGGTACCAGAAGCAGAGAGATACGAGCTATGAGAACCTGAGAGACAATGTGAGTTGTTTGGCTATGATTCTCTGACAGCAGGTGCTCTTGACTGTCTGTCATGCTGGATATCTCAGAAACTGTTCAGCTTAGATCTCTGGGAACAAGGCTCTACCACTATAAACAGAATGACAGCAGATCTCAACAGTTTGCATACCATTACCTATTCAATATGGGCACAATTAATCAGATGAGGTGAGTGCGTTTGCATAGTGTGTGTATGTACACTGTGTGTGTGTGCGTCTGTGTGCTGCACAAACACACAGGCTATGGTGAGCTGCCGGGTTATGGTGAGCTGCCGGGTTATGGTGAGCTGCCGGTGAGCTGCCGGGACTTGGTGAGCTGCCGGGTTATGGTGAGCTGCCGGTGATCTGCCGGGTTATGGTGAGCTGCTGGGTTATGGTAAGCTGCCCGGTTATGGTGTGCTGCCGGTTTATGGTTAGCTGCCGGGTTATGGTGAGCTGCCGGGTTATGGTGAGCTGCCGGGTTATGGTGAGCTGCCAGGTTATGGTGAGCTGCCGGTGAGCTGCCGGGTTATGGTGAGCTGCCGGGTTATGGTGAGCTGCCGGTGATCTGCCGGGTTATGGTGAGCTGCCGGGTTATGGTGAGCTGCCGGGTTATGGTGAGCTGCCGGGTTATGGTGAGTTGCCAGGTTATGGTGAGGTGCAGGGCTATGGTGTGCTGCCGGTTTATGGTGAGCTGCCGGGTTATGGTGAGCTGCCAGGTTATGGTGAGGTGCAGGGCTATGGTGAGCTGCCGGGTTATGGTGAGCTGCCGGGTTATGGTGAGCTGCCGGGTTATGGTGAGCTGCCGGTGAGCTGCCGGGTTATGGTGAGCTGCCGGTGATCTGCCGGGTTATGGTGAGCTGCCGGGTTATGGTGAGCTGCCGGGTTATGGTGAGCTGCCACTGAGCTGCCGGGTTATGGTGAGCAGCCGGGTTATGGTGAGCTGCCGGTGATCTGCCGGGTTATGGTGAGCTGCCGGACTATGGTGAGCTGCCGGGTTATGGTGAGCTGCCAGGTTATGGTGAGCTGCCGGGTTATGGTGAGGTGCAGGGCTATGGTGAGCTGCCGGGTTATGGTGAGCTGCCGGGTTATGATGAGCTGCCGGGCTATGGAGACTGTGGAGATGGTTGTGGATTTTAGAAAGGCCCCAGCCCTAGCCCCACCCACCCCCATCACCCATGTGAGACTCTGCAGTCACCATTGCAGAGTCCTTTCGATTCCTGGGCATCATCATCATCACCTAAGACCTCCAGTGGGAGCTAAAACACCTGTTCCATCACCAAAAAAGCACAGCAGAGGATCTACCTCCTACGGCAGCTGAATAAGTTTAATCTGCCAAAGACAATGATGGTGCACTGCTACACAGCCATCATTGAGCCCATACTCTCCTGTTCTATCACCATCTGGTTCACTGTAGCCTCCGCCAAGGCCAAAGGCATATCATTAGATCAGCTGAAAAGGTGATTGGCTGCAATCTGCCATCCCTCGAGGACCTGTACGCAATCAGGACCATCAAGCGTGCAGGAAAGATTGTGTCTGGCCCCTCCCATCCTGAACACAAACAGTTCCAAACACTCCCCTCCGGCAGGAGGCTACGCTCCATCAGGACCAAAACCTCACGCCACAGGAACAGTTTCTTTTGATCGGCAGCTTGCCTCATCAACAAGGCCAAGTGTCCCCCGCTCCCACCCACCCATTCATAGATTCTGCAGTCTTAGTGCTCTTCCTCTGGGTCCTCAGTCACTTTAACATGCAGTCTTAGTGCTCTACCTCTGGGTTCCCAGTCACTTTAACCTGCAGACTTAGTGCTCTACCTCTGGGTCCCCACTCACTTTAATCTGCAGTCTTAGTGCTCTAACTCTGGGTCCCCACTCACTTTAACCTGCAGTCTTAGTGCTCTACCTCTGGGTCCCCACTCACTTTAATCTGCAGTCTTAGTGCTCTACCTCTGGGTCCCCACTCACTTTAACCTGCAGTCTTAGTGCTCTACCTCTGGGTCCCCACTCACTTTAACATGCAGTCGTAGTGCTCTACCTCTGGGTCCCCATTCACTTTAACCTGCAGTCTTAGTGCTCTACCTCTGGGTCCCCAGTCACTTTAACCTGCAGTCTTAGTGCTCTACCTCTGGGTCCCCACTCACTTTAACCTGCAGTCTTAGTGCTCTACCTCTGGGTCCCCACTCACTTTAACCTGCAGTCGTAGTGCTCTACCTCTGGGTCCCCACTTACTTTAACATGCGGTCTTAGTGCTCTACCTCTGGGTCCCCACTCACTTTAACCTGCAGTCTTAGTTCTCTACCTCTGGGTCCCCAGTTACATTAACATGCGGTCTTAGTGCTCTACCTCTGGGTCCCCACTCACTTTAACCTGCAGTCTTAGTGCTCTACCTCTGGATCCCCACTCACTTTAACATGCGGTCTTAGTGCTCTACCTCTGGGTCCCCACTCACTTTAACCTGCAGTCTTAGTGCTCTACCTCTGGGTCCCCACTCACTTTAACCTGCAGTCTTAGTGCTCTACCTCTGTCTTAGATGAGTCAAGGGATTATGTAAATGATGTCATTATGCTCAACCTATGCTATCAGTAGCGTTTTATCTGATAATCGTTTAACTACACGCTTGCATGAACAGGTATTTTAAGTAGTTACATTTCCATACAGTTGAGTCACACCAGCAGCTTAAGAAAAGTACAGTCAGCTAGACATCCTGTTAACAATACACACATACATTGATATAGCACAAGGAACTTAGGTCATTACATGTAAATCTGCAGGCAGTATTTTTGAAGATACACTTTTTAAGATTACGGTATCTCTGTCTTGTTCAGACTAGTGCACTCTGTCATGTGCTTTATTCGCCTTGGAATTACTGTCATCTAGACGGGCCAAACACTGGTTTATGTGTTTGTGTGAAACAAATGTACAAATACATACAGACTGTATGATAGAGGAAATTACTTGATAAAAAAGCAATTACCGAACAAGTTAAACAGTGCTGAAGATACCGCCGGACTGATGAAAGCTACAAATATATATATTTCTATATATGTTTTCTATTATTGCGTGTTAAAAACCTTTGTCTCACACAGTTTTTCTGGTCATCCCAGTTCCACCTCCTCAGTTCAACCAACATGTTTACTGGTTTAACTCTATGTTCTGGTACCACTACCCTAAGAGGTTCATAACAACAGCAGGTCATAGATAACTACATTTAAAAAAACATCTGCGATTGGATTCCTTATTACGTTTCTGTCCGGACAATTCAATCGTGGTTCTGTACCTGACCCGACCCAGCCCCGACTTGTGGAGAGCTTCCATCTGTCATGTCTGTCTCCTGTCCTGACATGACACTGTCCTGGCCTATGTCCTGTGGAGGAGCCTGGTTCTGGCAGAACTACAGGACCCCCCCCCCCCTGCACCTCCTCAGGCCAGAGCCTCTCTCTCTACTCCCCAGAGATGGAGTCAGCCGCCACGGCACTTTCTAGTCCCCTGACAGGAATTACCCCCTGGCAGTTGGTGTCAGAGAGAAGCCTTTGTTAGGGTGGCCGATCACCTCGCCTGGGGAGATCGTAAAGACCACGTGGACCGGTCCCAAATCTGAACGCATACAATAACACATACAAGTAACACAGGTCGACGTTAGTCGTAGCGCCGTGTCCAGGGGGCTTTAGAACGGACAGAGCCTTTCAGGCTGGAAGATGGGGAGATTTGGGGAGGGTGGAGAGGGGTTGGGGGGGGTGTTGGGCGGTCAGCGTCAGTCCTCTGTGGGATATCGATCCTATATAGCTGCACGGGTAACGAGCTGCCCCCTATTCTGAAAGTGAAGGTCAAAACAATCTCACCAATCTGCTTCTACGCTTGCAGAGAGTGCCATCTGATAGGAGGAAATAAAAACCTCCCCTGGTTTCATCCAAAGGACAATGCTTTCTCACCGTATTTCACTCAGGGATTTAAAAGCTTTGGTAGGGTTCTGAGAGAGATGGAAAAAATAGAACGGCAATCTGGCTTTAATGTTTTTGAACTCTGTGTGGTCGGCGTCAAATCCATAAGCCTCAACATTTTTAAATCGGTATAAAAGTGTACCCGTATCCGTGTTCGAATCCCATTAGAACTAAACTGTGAACCTGTACAAATCTAGTCAATCAGAGAGGTCTGGCAGGGTGCTTTTGATTCTGTCTGGGACGCACCTTGTCAAGGGAACACAAACACCTATGCAGAAGAAGAAGATACAGGCTTTATAATCTGATTCACACTAATGTACCATCTCTTACACACACCCAGGGACATTCATAACACACACATAGAACATGCCCAATGCAGAGTCCCACACAGTCCATCATAAAAACACACACACACACACAAACACACACACACATACATACATACCATGCCATACACTGGTACACGCCAAAGACGGTGACACGCGCCGAGCAGATGGGCAGAAGTGACTGTCGTGATGAGAGCTCAGTGTGCCCCTCCAAGCCTTTAAACCCTCCAGGAAATTAACTAGGACAGTACACTGCGGCCTGTACTGAGATCAGTCGGTGGCCACCGAGATGGCGAGAGAGACTGAGGGAGGAGAACGCTGGCCCGTAATCTCCTCATGACCCGGCACTCACCGTAGAGCACTATTAGATCAGTTACCAAATCCTATCAAATATATATCCGCCCCGCGATGTGGTAGCCAAGAACAGGGCTGGAGGGCGAGAGCTCCCGGCGGTTCTGATTAAACCTCTGGATAGAACGGCCCGTTTGTCCCCTCTGGGAGTTACCAAGGAGCGGATCAGAGGACGGGGGGGGGTGGGATTCACCATGGGAACAGTGACAGACGGGAACTCTCATCTCATTCCAGACACCGTTTCAGTGTCCGTGAACAAGTGTCCGTGTCAGAACTGCAGTTGAGGGGGGTGTGCGGGACATTGGTGCCAGAGGTTGCCGGTTCAAAACCCCAGATAAGGACACATTAAAATACGAGCGTGTGCTTGAAAATAGACCTTAAAAATAGATAGTTAATTTATTGGGTTATGCAGACTCTATGTTGGTAAGTAGGTCGAGAGAAATTTGAACCGCAGTAGAATAATCTGGATTTGCATATGACATTTCTCTGTGCTGTATGTACCGTTTTGGATCTTTAATCTGTGCATTTAATTAAAACAAACCTAACCCTAACCCGCCAGAGTACACACCCTCACACACCCTAACCCGCCAGAGTACACACCCTCACACACCCTAACCCGCCAGAGTACACACCCTCACACACCCTAACCCGCCAGAGTACACACCCTCACACACCCTAACCCGCCAGAGTACACACCCTCACACACCCTAACCCTAACCCGCCAGAGTACACACCCTCACACCCTAACCCGCCAGAGTACACACCCTCACACACCCTAACCCGCCAGAGTACACACCCTCACACACCCTAACCCGCCAGAATACACACCCTCACACACCCTAACCCGCCAGAGTACACACCCTCACACACCCTAACCTGCCGCAGCTACACACCCTCACACACCCTAACCCGCCAGAGTACACACCCTCACACACCCTAACCTGCCGCAGCTACACACCCTCACACACCCTAACCCGCCGCAGCTACACACCCTCAAACACCCTAACCCGCCGCAGCTACACACCCTCACACACCCTAACCCGCAGCTACACATCCTCACACACCCTCACACACCCTAACCCGCCGCAGCTACACACCCTCACACACCCTAACCCGCCGCAGCTACACACCCTCCACACCCTAACCCGCCGCAGCTACACATCCTAACCCCTAACCCGCCAGAGTACACACCCTCACACACCCTAACCCGCCGCAGCTACACACCCTCACACACCCTAACCCGCCGCAGCTACACACCTTTACACACCCTAACCCGCCGCAGCTACACACCTCACACACCCACACACCACCCTCTAACCCGCCGCAGCTACACACCCTTACACACCCTAACCCGCCAGAGCTACACACCCTCACACACCCTAACCCGCCGCAGCTACACACCCTCACACACCCTAACCCGCCGCAGCTACACATCCTCACACACCCTAACCCGCCGCAGCTACACACCCTCACACACCCTAACCCGCCGGAGCTACACACCCTCACACACCCTAACCCGCCAGAGCTACACACCCTTACACACCCTAACCCGCCGGAGCTACACATCGTCACACACCCTAACCCGCCGGAGCTACACACCCTCACACACCCTAACCCGCCAGAGCTACACACCCTTACACACCCTAACCCGCCGGAGCTACACATCGTCACACACCCTAACCCTAACCAGCCAGAGCTACACATCCTCACACACCCTAACCCGCCGGAGCTAGACACCCTCACACACCCTAACCCGCCGGAGCTACACATCGTCACACACCCTAACCCGCCAGAGCTACACACCCTCACACACCGTAACCCGCCAGAGCTACACATCATCACACATCCTCACACTCCTTCTGTAAGACATAGAGTGAGGTCCCAACTTAATAGCCTTGTTATCACCCTGCAGTGTCACCGTGAGCCGGTTTACAGCTCTTTAGTTCACTCGACCCCCCGACAGAGCGTCGGCCGCAAAGACGAACGCCAAACTCCCTGCGACTCTGGCGGGTGATGCGGCCTCGGTGACAGCCGCTAGGAACGTGGATGGCCTGAACCTGGAGCACTAATGACTCTGACACCTGCTCCAACTCATCACAGATGTAAGATCTGCAAATACCATTATGATAATGGAGCATTAGCTACTGCGGAGGATAATTGCTTTTCTGATGGCGGGAGTAAACACGACTTGACATCCGGAATTGACTCCGCACTTCATCTGCCGTTAATCATCATGGGCTTCGACGAAGACGTCCTGGGAGCGACTGGAACAACGTTGTTTTGTGGGTTGTTTTTTGTGTGTGTTGGGGGGGGGGGAGGTTATCGGGTGTTAGACGGAAAAGATAAGCTGGCAACAACATAGATAAACATCTACCAAGAGAATATTAATTCCTGGCTCATTCAGATGAACCTAACCAATGTTTTAACACGAGGTGGCTGCTTGTTGATTAACTTATAAACCCTCATAGGTCATAAAGCCCGTCGTCAGAGTGTGACTGAATCAGAAGACTAGCCGGTCGTCATTAACGCTAACTGGTTGTATGATTGATCAGCCACTCCGGAGTTTACATCCATCTCTCTGTCCTACGCAAAAATAAAGCTGGACATAATTCAGACCAATCACATGGATGGAGTATTTTCTGTTCCCTCCTACTCTGAACCAAAAGAAACAAACCGGACACATTCACGCAACTCTGGTGTGCTACTCTCTCCTCTCTGAAACCCACACATTCACGCAACTCTGGTGTGCTACTCTCTCCTCTCTGAAACCCACACATTCACGCAACTCTGGTGTGCTACTCTCTCCTCTCTGAAACCCACACAAACATTCATTCTCTTAACAGACTCTAAATAGTTGCAAGCGTTCATCTTTCTCACATTTTTAAGGAAAGACTGTTTACATTGACATTTATTGCCACGAAAGCAATAGACATGTGTTCCTCCGGCCATCAGTCAAATGTATAGGCTAATAGGCAAACAAAAACGTGTGCAGCGAATGAGGTTATATTAAGAAAGGTTATATTAACAAACGTTATTTTTTTCTCATCTGTTAAACTCCATGGCAATAGCACACAGCCGTTAACTATGCGCATGCTGGAAACCCGGCTAAGATCTGAGTGTTGCACTCTAATCATGACTAATACAAATTAAAAAATTAAATGCGAAAAACAAAGGACTTGTTTTTTTCAAATTCACAACAACTAAACCTGAAATATTAAATATTTTATTCAGTTATTGAATTCAGTGTTTCAGTTATTTTATAAAAGAAAATACAAAACAGAAGTTTTTTTTAATGCTGCCCACAGACAACATTTAGTGGTGTACCTCTGAATTTTACGATTTGGCTTTTATCTTGTAGACACGTGGCCTTCTTTTGTAGCTTTGTGTGATACGTGAGCTGTTGAACTGTTGAATATGCGTTCTTATTGGTCAGAGCTCAATGTCAAGTGTGCTGATTGGTCAGAGCTCAATGTCGAGTGTGCTGATTGGACTGGCTTCACTGAGCTGGAAAGGTGAGTGTGGACATCAGAGGAGGAGTTGGTGTAGCTCAGTGGTAGAGCGCGTGTATGTATGACGTCCTGGGTTCAATCCCCAGCTTCTCCACAGGTCGCCGTAGCAAATGAGAAATTGTTCTCCATCGGCCTACCTGGTTACCTAAAAAATAAGAAACATTTTGCCTCATTTAACTAAACTGCCTATGCTTAGGAACGGAACTTAACAACTATTGAGATTCAATCTCCCAACCTTTGGTTATGTGTTATTTGCTCTTACTGCTAGATCACCTGTTGCCCCCCAGTTAGCATTCCACATCCAGTCATATTTACTCTTCACTATTTCAACAATGTGTAACACTTTCATTGGGGGAAAATATGCACGTCGTCTAGGGTTGTGTGAAAGGCAAAAGACCGCCAGTCATTCCAAATCATTCAGAAGTCAGGGAGCAGCCGTATCGAGATAAGAAATAGGCAAGACCTTGTTCATAGCTGTGATATATTCTGACGGGCATTTTCAGGGGGCACCTAAAGCCCAAACAGTAATCAGGCGTTCCTGATAACTCCCCTGTTGCTTGTCCCACCCCTGACACCCAGGAAATTAATATCCAGCCAGCCAGGGGCTGAAAGGGGAATTACAATGCTTTTGCATTTTGATTTTTTTCCCTTACGATATTTATTTATTTCGCCCGCAGTTCTCCTTTCGCTGAGGTTTGATCTGGCAGATGTGGGAACTAGGGGACTCAGTGCGTGTGTGTGTGTCGTTGTGTGTGTGTGTGTGTGTGTGTGTGTGTGTGTGTGTGTGTGTGTGTGTGTGCGTGTGTGTGTGTGTGTGTGTGTGTGGTAGAGGGGGTCGAAGGGTGAGGAAGTAATCTCTCCAGACGAGGGCAAGGTAATTTCATTTTTCTCTGAGCCATCATAAGTTTGTCAGCTGGCAATCACGTCGTGTCAGGTTTTCTTCACCTCCCGAGGATCCCTCTGGTTTTCCACGGGCAACAAATATGCAGGCCCATGCAATTTAAATGCTTTGGAATTCTAATAGGGTATAACCAATGACAATTGTGCCGGAGCTCGTGTGTCTTTGTGTGTGTGTGTGTGTGTGTGTGTGTGTGTGTCTGTGTGTGTGTGTGTGTGTGTGTGTGTGTGTGTGTGTGACTGTACAGTCAGGGGCAATCATCTGGGCACACACAATGCAAATGAAGCTATAGGAATTAAAATGAGCATTTTCACAACTCCTCTTCAGGTCTGTGAAAGCATATCCTGTAGCAGACAGTTTGAAATGACTGCGTTCCATGTTCAATTTGTGCCACTAATCCGTCTGTCCAAAAGATGATGATGAAGAGAGCGAAGACACTTCTCATCCTCATCAGGGATCTACGTTCACCAGGATTACGGGGTCGTTGATGATAACACGAGGAACTCTGCCCCGATTCGTTTCCGTCCAGAGAGCTGTGTGCCCATTGGCTAAGATTACATCAAAACTGGGAGTCTTAGTAGATCACAACATCGTGGAATTCTCCATCCCAGCTGTCATTCCAGAAATATTTCACCAGATTCATCTTTTCCCAGTTTATTTTTCCTGTGTACTATCGTCCGTAATATTCTGTCTGTCTGTGCTCAGACGGACTGAACACGTAGCCTGTTGCTTTGTTCCTACTGAGATATCACTTTCAATTTACTTGACCTTTCCAGTGTTCTACAGAGGAAGTTAATGAAACACACATGCTGACACACACACACACACACACAATATCTGTATATCTCTCACACCCTCGCATCCACACAGACTCAGACACGTGTGTATGTGCTCACAAGTCAGATAAACACACGCACACACTGACATACATGCTTTGTCTCAACTAACACTCTTGGACAGTCCTGATTGGCTGTTAAGCATATATATATTCCTACAGTGGATATAAAAACTGTACACACCCCTTAAACTGCCAGGTGTGTGACCTATCATGTGAAACCGAAACGGTAATCTTTGAGAGGGAAAAATAAAAAAAATAAAACCTTACAATAACCTGGTTGCAGAAGTGTGCACACCCTCTTATAACTGGGGATGTGGCTATGTTCAGAATTTACCAATCGCAATCAAACTCATGTTAAATAGAAGTCATTACACACCTGCCATCATTTAAAGTGACTCTGATTAATCACAAATAAAGCTCAGTTGTTCCAGGATTTTCCTGACATTTTCTTAGTTGCATCTCAGAGCAAAAGCCATGGTCCGCAGAGAGCTTCCAAAGCATCTGAGGGTTGTTGAAAGATATCAGTCAGAAGAAAGGTACAAAATATTTTTTCCAAAGCATTGTGAGTTTTTTTTTGTTTTTTTTTTTTTACCTCAAAGATTTCAGTTTGTTTTTCAATTGAATTATTCACGTCATAGGTCATGTTAGGTGGTTAAGAGTTCTGACATGATTTAACTTTCTCTCAGTGAGACTTTTTAGGATAGAGGCTCAATAAAGACTTTTCATATCCACTGTATATGTACTCTCAAGAGAAAAAAATATATAGATACAGTATATGTTATATGTCCTTGAAAGAAAAAGAAAAAGCAAACAGTGGCACCATTTCCCAGGGTTTCTTGGAAGAAGATATAATGATCCCCTTTTTTTAGATGAAAGAAAACAGAAACAGAGCCGATCAAATGTTCGACGTTTT
Source organism: Dallia pectoralis (assembly GCA_029465975.1). Lineage (NCBI taxonomy): Eukaryota > Metazoa > Chordata > Actinopteri > Esociformes > Umbridae > Dallia > Dallia pectoralis. The sequence continues at coordinate 4,355,561 of CM055738.1, read as the reverse complement.
CTACGTCAACCGGGTTCAGAGAACAAACACACATGTGAAAGTGAGCACATACAATGTGCTCGAGCAAAGGTCACCCAGAAATCCCACCGTTGCTACTCGTTACGTAGCTTTTTATCTGCATATATTGCTCTGTGACAGGTTGACCTTATACGAGTAGCTGAAATATGAGTCAAAGAACACTTGATTGAAGGCAAACTAATTTCGTGACGCGGCGCTGCTATGTGTTTGGTAATTCCGGTTAAATGTCAGGTGAAACAGCGCATGGGGTTTTCTCTCCTCCGCTCAAAGCTAGCTGTTCAATGGGAAGCGAGCGGAATTCACATGAATAACTCTAATAACGAGGACTCGTCTCACTAGAATAGACACGCCCGATTCGTTTCCCTGGAAAATGTCAGTCATTTTGAAAATCATTCGGAGGACCTTTTCAAACCTTCAAAACGGCAATATGCTATTGACTTAGAAAACCGTGTTTACTGTGACGCGTAAACTTATGTCAAGTGTGAAACTCTCGCCTCGAAAACGTCAGCTTAATGATTAACTGCAATTTGGGGGGTTTGTTTAACCCTTACAGAGGAAAGAATAACTAATTGTGAATTGTCAAATGCTGAATGTAATTTACACATTTACAACTATAAGATTGTGATACAAATCAAATGATTTCTTTTTATTCGGGTGTTGGTTTGATGCACTCTATTATTACGTTACAACTTATTCATTTCCACAGTCGGCTTTGGCTATCAATACTTAATCAATACTCAGTCAATAAAGCTATTTGCATTCCATAGCATGAGGCCCAGAGTTCCTTACCTGGCACCAAGACTTCAGAAAAAAACTCAGATAAGCATAGGAAGTGAAAAGCCTCACTGGATCTGCGTGTGTATACGTGTGTGTGTGTGTGTGTGTGTGTGTGGTTGTATCTCTGTGTGTGTGTTTGTGTGTTGGTGGTATCTGTGTGTGTGTGTCACCAAACATAAATGTGAATGGTCTAGAACATGCTAACATCTGTGTATAAGACAGACTGGTGGAGAACATGCCAACATCTGTGTATAAGACAGACTGGTGGAGAACATGCCAACATCTGTGTATAAGACAGGCTGGTGGAGAACATGCCAACATCTGTGTATAAGACAGACTGGTGGAGAACATGCCAACATCTGTGTATAAGACAGACTGGTGGAGAACATGCCAACATCTGTGTATAAGACAGACTGGTGGAGAACATGCTAACATCTGTGTATAAGACAGGCTGGTGGAGAACATGCCAACATCTGTGTATAAGACAGACTGGTGGAGAACATGCCAACATCTGTGTATAAGACAGACTGGTGACAACACTGCAACTTTTTTTTTTTGACCATATGTCATTTTTGAAAATGAATCCTGAAATTGAAAATAATTTTGTTTGTAATTAAGGAGAAATTTACAATTAACTAAGCCATAATTATTCATCCCAACACGTACCTATAAATAGTTAAACAGGAGAAAGCGATCATTCCGCAGTGGTCGCCTATTTTCTGCCGGAGCTGTTTCTATCCCGAAGGTATAAAATAAACCATGACAAATTGCTGTCGCCACAGTTATATAAAGCATCCAGAATATTCCTAATCATAAGCGGTGGGTCAGAGAAGGTTCCCTTTCATCGACTTCAGTGTGCCCGCTGGTATTTAGCTCAGTTAAGGGATTTAGCGCCCTTTTGTTGCGATCGATAATAGCATAGTGACTTTTCTTCCAGAGCTGATCCCACTTTCCTCTACTGAGTGATGTCATCACCAGGGCTAGGCTGTTACAATGGAATTGTATGCCGTAAAGAGGAGCACGTGTTGATCTTCCACAATGCTAACACTGTGCCCGTATACACACACACACACACACACGCAGACAAACTCCATATCTCTATGAAATGCCTGCTCCATTCTATCCGTGGAAGGTCAGAAATAAGGCGCAGTGTAGAGAAGAGGTATGGAGTAGAGAGGTGAGAAGAAAAGGAAACAGGTGAGGAAATGACAGGAGAGGAAACAGGTGAGGAAATGACAGGAGAGGTGAGGAGAAGAAGAAGAGAGGAAACAGGTGAGGAAATGACAGGAGAGGTGAGGAGAAGAGGGAAGAGTTGAGGAGAAGAGAGGAAAACGGGTGAGGAAAAGACAGGAGAGCTGAGGAGAAGAAGAAGAGAGGAAACAGGTGAGGAAAAGACAGGAGAGGAAACAGGTGAGGAAATGACAGGAGAGGTGAGGAGAAGAAGAAGAGAGGAAACAGGTGAGGAAATGACAGGAGAGGTGAGGAGGAGAAGAAGAGAGGAAACAGGTGAGGAAAAGACAGGAGAGGAAACAGGTGAGGAAATGACAGGAGAGGTGAGGAGAAGAAGAATAGAGGAAACAAGTGAGGAAAAGACAGGAGAGGAAACAGGTGAGGAAATGACAGGAGAGGAAACAGGTGAGGAAATGACAGGAGAGGAAACAGGTGATGAAATGACAGGAGAGGTGAGGAGAAGAAGAAGAGAGGAAACAGGTGAGGAAATGACAGGAGAGGTGAGGAGAAGAGAGAAGGGTGAAGAGGATCGGGAGATTGTAAGGAAAAGAAAGAACCAGGAGGAAATAATAGGATTGCCATCCAATAATAACTAATGTGCTAACATTAGCCCACTGCCCACCATGCTTTGACGGTCAAATTGGCTTTCTTCTAAAGAGTTGGTTTTAGTTTTTCTCTGACAGCCGGGCAGAACATCTAAAGTGTACTCAGCTGTGCTCCGTGGTTACAAGAATGACAGTTAATGATCCCACCATAACTTCATACAGGAGACCCGAGCCGGGACTCGGTTTTACGGATGCAGGGTGAGAAATGGATCCGCCCTCTCGGTCCAAACGCCAGGGACAACCTAACGAAGGGTAACGACTGTCACAGGCTCGTCTGTGATCTGGTCTGGCGGACGCAAGGCAACAGGTGATCCACACGTTACATGTACACTATATGCGTTTTATCTCCTTCCTCACAATTGGTGTTTCCTGCAGCCAATGAATCAGAAGCGTTCCTAAAGAGTGTTTCAGGAGTTCCTTATCTCCGACCGTATCTCACCGCTGGGCCCTGACGTCCATTTTGGTATCCCGTGTGGATAACACACACTTCACTCCTGCCAGCAGACAGGACATCCGTTGAGCATCCTTCCCCCCGCGAACCTGCTCCGACTGGACCAAGCTCTCCCGACACCCCATCCCGGGCCACAAACCGAGGCCGAACCCCCAGCCGAACCCCGACCAGCTCCGCTGAAGGCCTGTTTTCTTCAGGCCCAAGCATGTGGGAAATGTGGTGGTCACGGTCGTAGTTACAAACCCGCTCTTGATGTCGTTCGCTAAGAAGACAAAAAAATTGATCTTGGGTATTAAGCGTGTCTTGCTAATAACGAAGAGACTGCATGATTCCAGTTGCCACAGCTGACATGACACAGCTACGCAGAGACTGGTTGCTTTGTGGGAGCCGTTTAGTGGATGCTGGATATGCAGAAGATAACCTGATTCACAGCTGCCTGGGGTTAGCCATTAAGCTCCTGCGGTCAGTGAAGTCTGCGCTGGGGGAGCTAATCTTGTTAGCTTGTTGAGCTAGCTCTACAGTACATTAACCCCGAGTAATCCTCACTGCGCCCCGTTCCCTACGCTTCCAGGTCTCTAGTTCCTCCCTCCTTTCGCCTCTCTGCGATTTTGCCGTCAGCTTCAGCTCACGGGGTAATCAGCTAGGGAAAATAAACATCCGTGAAGGTCGTCAGGATCTGACTTTCCCCCGTGGAAAGAAAACAAGAAATAAGAGAATGGTGATTGAAAAAAAGATTTCAATTTAAGGTGTTTATTTCAATTCTCCCAAATCAAATAAAGGTCAACGGAATTTTTCTTTTTTATCGCTAATTGTGTCTTACAGCTTCCACCTAAACTGATTAAACAACGACGTGCCCTGTTATTCTCTGGCCGGTAGAACGTCAGAGTGACCAAATGCGGTCTCTGTTTGAGTAAACAGCTTCTAATCAAAACAGGAGGGCTCGAACATTGTATTGATGTCTTCTGAGCTCGACTACGAGGAATTCACCTCATTGCAAACCAGGAATGTTTCTCCCCACCCGTATTTTCTTGGTTCTACTTGACTTCCATTCATATACACCCCATATGGCCATCAGGGGATATTTTTAAATGGAGCCTACACTCCCATAGTTCAAACCATTTGTTCCAGCCCTACTGTACCGAGGGAAAGAGAAAGCCGTCCTAAATAGTATTGATTGTGGGGGTAGATGGCAATTCCTGAGCGTCTGATATTAAGCAATTCGATTGTGATATCTGGGCTGGCAAAGGATGGTTTTCATAGGTAGAATCAATAACATAACCTTGAAGGAAGCAAAATTACAGAGGCAATAAATCACAAACGCCCGGGAGGTTGTGAGTTATGATGTCAAAGTGCCCCATTCATAAATCGAGTTTTAGGGCTTGAGCTTGCGTCTCCGATTGGCACGGTCTGTTAGCACGACACCACAGCTTAGCGTTGCCCTTTAGGGTAGCGTACACACATAACTCCATTTGAGCCGGGCCTTCAGCTCTGATCTAGCTGCATAGGGTGATGTTTATCGGTCGCATGCCATGCAGACGACAGGCACTGTTTAGTGTCAACAGCAGGGGATATACAGTAGTTAGGACGATGGGAAAACACAAGCACACTCCTGTTTTGCTGATAAGTGGCAGTACCTTCCCGTGAGGTTCAGCCCATTCACCGGGAATGGGCTGGGCGCTAAGCTTGTGGTGAGATCACAGGCAGGGATTAGATGATATGGCACGGCACGGTACCGCTCGGCACGGCTCGGTGCGGCTCAGCTCAGTACGGTAAGGCTCAGTACTGCTCTGTATGCCTCGGCTCAGCTCAGTACGGTAAGGCTCGGTACGGCTTGCCTCCGCAGCATCCGCTGGCCTGTGATGGACCCTGGAGTTGAATTTCCCCTGGGTCTATCAGGGCGTGGTCATGTGTTACCGTGCCTCAAAGCTGTGTCGGTGAGCCTAACGCAGACCATCAGTGCAGGAACCACAAGCCTGAAATGTGCCAGGCAGGCTGACCGAGGACAGTAGCTAAGATACAGAGTAGTCAATAGTTTAATATATTAAACTAGAGCATTTGAGAAAATAACGGTAGATATAAGTTATAGGATATAGACTCCGTGCGTCAGAATCCAGCTTAATTGCCAATAAGTTTGGACACACAAGAAAACACTTTTGACCAGTTAGTGCAGCAATTATCACAAATAATAAATGGATGTGAACAGTAGAGTACAATAATTGACCGTTATCCTTCTGGGGCTGGATGGGCTGGGATCCTATATCCTCCTTACTGTTATCCTTCTGTGTCTGGATGGGCTGGGATCCTATATCCTCCTTACTGTTATCCTTCTGGGGCTGGATGGGCTGGGATCCTATATCCTCCTTACTGTTATCCTTCTGGGGCTGGATGGGCTGGGATCCTATATCCTCCTTACTGTTATCCTTCTGGGGCTGGATGGGCTGGGATCCTATATCCTCCTTACCGTTATCCTTCTGGGGCTGGATGGGCTGGGATCCTATATCCTCCTTACTGTTATCCTTCTGTGTCTGGATGGGCTGGGATCCTATATCCTCCTTACCGTTATCCTTCTGGGGCTGGATGGGCTGGGATCCTATATCCTCCTTACTGTTATCCTTCTGTGTCTGGATGGGCTGGGATCCTATATCCTCCTTACTGTTATCCTTCTGGGGCTGGATGGGCTGGGATCCTATATCCTCCTTACTGTTATCCTTCTGGGGCTGGATGGGCTGGGATCCTATATCCTCCTTACTGTTATCCTTCTGGGGCTGGATGGGCTGGGATCCTATATCCTCCTTACCGTTATCCTTCTGGGGCTGGATGGGCTGGGATCCTATATCCTCCTTACCGTTATCCTTCTGTGTCTGGATGGGCTGGGATCCTATATCCTCCTTACTGTTATCCTTCTGTGTCTGGATGGGCTGGGATCCTATATCCTCCTTACTGTTATCCTTCTGGGGCTGGATGGGCTGGGATCCTATATCCTCCTTACTGTTATCCTTCTGGGGCTGGATGGGCTGGGATCCTATATCCTCCTTACTGTTATCCTTCTGTGTCTGGATGGGCTGGGATCCTATATCCTCCTTACCGTTATCCTTCTGGGGCTGGATGGGCTGGGATCCTATATCCTCCTTACTGTTATCCTTCTGTGTCTGGATGGGCTGGGATCCTATATCCTCCTTACTGTTATCCTTCTGGGGCTGGATGGGCTGGGATCCTATATCCTCCTTACTGTTATCCTTCTGGGGCTGGATGGGCTGGGATCCTATATCCTCCTTACCGTTATCCTTCTGTGTCTGGATGGGCTGGGATCCTATATCCTCCTTACTGTTATCCTTCTGGGGCTGGATGGGCTGGGATCCTATATCCTCCTTACCGTTATCCTTCTGGGGCTGGATCCTATATCCTATATCTGTCCATGTTTCTCATGTTGTTTCTATGAACTAAGCCGAGGCAGTTGAATGAAAGGACAATGAGTTAATTCTACAGAGACTTTCCCCACCCGTCTCTGGCCTCCTGTTCCAGTCCCTCCTTTCTGTACGCTGTCATCAACGTGAAGCGTGTTCCCTGTTATAAAGTTCAGCAACACAAATAAACTCCCAAAGCCCCATCTCGCCATTCACACCGGAGTGGCTGCGTTGTTGTTTATCCAGCTCTGGCTACGCACAATTTGCTCTACTTGGCTGTCAGTGAAGTGGCTCAATAAAACGAGAATAACAACAACAGGGTTTTTAAAAACAATATATATATCTTCCTCTCTCAATTTTATAACTGGCTCTTTCAAAATGTGTGTTACGAAATAGTAAGGCCAGGACACTGTTTTGTGTTCCCTTTTCCTTTTGGGTGGTTGGCTGTGGGTGAGACTACACAGGGTTAGCATTAAGGTCATTTGGTTTATTAATATTTGTACAAAGAGGAGCTAGAGGAGAAGGCCATGTCTTGATTTTCCCTAGGTTTTAAGCACCAAGAGATAACGTAGGGTTTCCTTTTGTCTCCAAGATGAGCCTCGATTGTTGTGTTTGATTTTTAAATGAATCTCCTGGTTAGAACACAATCTAAATGTGCTCAAGTTCTTTCTGTTGGCAATTTCTACAGATTGAGATCGTCCGTTTTCCCTCTCAGTGTTTTTTTTCCTCGTTTTTATTGGGTACTGCCTCTTGTTAATTCTGGCAGACTCGTCGTTCGCTGATTAAAGTTGTTGAACTGGAGCTGTCTCGGGAGCCCATGGGATTTGTCACTCTTCTAAGCATTTAGGATTTCTGTACAACTAAAGCTTATTTTCCAACAGTGACTGAATGACTTGCGCAGGATTGTCTTCCATTGTGTTTATCCAATTACTATGATATGAATTTAATTAAGACAGCATTTATGTTAGGGCAAACAGTATACTTAATTAGGGTAATTTATTCGTGATAACACATTTATCAAAGCTCATTTTTGCATGCATCTATTGGAAGTTGTTCTGTTAAATGAAATGTCAAAATGTGAGATTGCCACCTACAGTGGATAGAAAAAGTCAACACACCCCCGTTAAATGCCAGGTTTTTGTGATGTGAGAAAATAAGACAAAAATAAATCATGTCAGAACTTTTTCCACCTGTAATGTGACCTATAACATAAACAATTCAATTTAAAGACAAACTGAAATTCTTGAGGGGGGAATAAAAAATAAAACATTACAATAAGCTGGTTCTGACATGATTTAACTTTCTCTTTATAATTTTTCTCATAAAAAACAGGCATTTAAACTAAGGGGTGTGTCGACTTTGTATATCAACTGTAAAATGATACACAACATATAAGGAATTGTTTTATGAGATGGTTTCACAATAATTATTTTGTTATCAGTAACTGTAATTTTTCTTGTCTAGACTAATTGTTTTAAACATGATCTTAAACATATTGTGTGATAAAGCATATAGATATATAATTCTGAAACTAAATAGTATTTGTTCTGTGCATTTTTTGTGGAAGAATTATATCAACAATCAAACTGTGAAATTATTTTGGTACAATGTCTATGACTTCAATATAATCACACTATAACTAATGACAATGCAAAGTAGGCAGTCTATTTTCAGCTAATTTAAAAAAAAAGATCCTCACTTAAACTTAATTTGATATATAAATATCTCTATTTCCGTACTTCGCATTAGATGGTTAAAATGCAGTTCAGACATGACACAGCACATTTGAACCTTAACCCCTAAAACCCCATAATAACCACTCACCTTATCCCCTAAAACGCCATTATAACCCTAAACTTAACCACTTAAACCCCATCATAGCCCCTTACCTTTACTCTAAACTTAACCACTTTACCCCTTCATAACTCCTAAACGTAACCACTTAAACCCCATCATAGCCCCTTACCTTTACTCTAAACGTAACCACTTAAACCCATCATAGCCCCTTACATTTACTCTAAACTTAACCACTTTAACCCCTTCATAACCCCTAAACTTAACCCCCAAAAAATGACTCACTAGTCACAATCTCCATGGGTTACTGAACATCTGGAACGCACAACTACTGTAGTACATAGTTATATGAAAATACACACACACACACACACAAACAATTGACAACACACACACACACAGCTATTGGACCACCCACCATTTGCCACCTTCACACATTCCTCTCTAAATAGAAACATTGTCTGTTGTGCATGAGAGATAGCTGTATATACATAATTGACAAATAGCGTAGAGTTGGAACAGTCATTTATGGTGATCTATCTTCCATATGGCAAGGGAAAATCAAATCGACATTGTTGTTCCGTTTGAAAAGATATTTTTAAACCTCTGCTCGCTGCATATGCATCGATCATGTCAGAAGGAAGTTCAGACGAGGAGGAAAAAAACTCCCAGGATGCCTTCCCTCTCGATGGTCGAGGTGACGTACGAAACAACGAGGTCTCGGCAGAACATAACTGTGGTTTTCATCTCGAAGCATAATCTTAGGCTTCGCCGCAACGTCATATATCCTCGCTCTCCTCTTAGCTGTTTTTCCCCTGTTTTCACTTTGATTTATGTTCCTTCCACGGCGTGTCGTTCATTCTCTGACAGTAAAATGGGGAATATTTATGTCATGACGTGCAATTATGGCTTCCAACCTCAAATGTCTCTGACCTAAAGTCCCCCATCCAAGCACCATGCCATGCATCGTCTGACTGGTGTCAGAGCGGCCCCACCAATGGGGTTAAGGGTCGGGGGTTACAGGGAGGGGCCTTTGTGTGTCCCCCAATATCTGAAAATAACCACCCTTCCAATATAGAGTAGAAAATATGTTAAATATGTCCTCCTTTTTCAATCTAGTCGACGGATCTGTCGCTCGTTTTGTATTGTTCATTTTCATTGTTTATTTTTCAATCAAGCTTCAATCAATTGATCTAAATGTAGCTATTTACGAGCACACAATAGTCTGACCGAAAGCATGTTAAATAAGCTCAGAATCACCTCTTAACATTATAACTTAACACACGTCGTTCTGTGCGTTAGTAATCTGACAGGATTTTTTGTAAATGTGAAGTCAGTTTAAATGAACAAATGGAGGTATATACTTAAAAGAATAGAAAGAATGACAGACAGCTGGACAAACTTATTTTTTCAGTCAGCAAGTAGCTAGATTACCAAAAAGGCAAAAGTTAGCTTAGAATGCGGTATATTGTTACACAGTTTTTATACAATTACTATTAGCTATAGCTAGCAACATGATACCATTAAAGCATATAAAATGTTGTGATACAAGGAGAATATTAAATGTAATAAATGCAAATCATCAAGATCAGTCATTGTTTTAATGGCAAAATTATGGTATCTGGTCACAACGCAGGCAGCAATAAAAGACAAGGAGAGAGAGGCAAGCTGAAAGTGGCCAGACAGGGACATGCTCTGGAGATACAGATGATCAGGTGAGAAATTGGAAAAGCATTAGACTAACTAACAGGCTGGTGTTTAGTCTGCCTGTGTTACCCCTCTGTAAAAAGGGAAATAGGAATGACGACACGGACACAATGTAGCTTCAGTCAAGTCCAATGTTGTAATGGACGAACATAAGCCGCACGCTCCGTATACAGGCTGAACGAGGCATTAGCAATCGCTTACCGATTAATTAAACTGGTACTTGAACTTACAATAACAGAAAGTGAAACTTATCTAACCAAGCAAACATTGCATAATGTCAATTAAGGTGCTTTTCCCAAAATGTTATAACAGCATTTTAAACAAATTGTCTTTTTAGCATATTATTCTTTTTAGCCTCCTTTGCACAAAAAGCAATGGATTGCGGATCTGTTGATCATAAGTGTATTACTCTTTTACCCATTCAATGTATTAGTAATATATAATTTTCATCATCCTTACACCTGCTCCACCCGGTCATTAGACTACAGACTGGTGTTTAGTCTGCCTGCTCCACCCGGTCATTAGACTACAGACTGGTGTTTAGTCTGCCTGCTCCACCCGGTCATTAGACTACAGACTGGTGTTTAGTCTGCCTGCTCCACCCGGTCATTAGGCTAACAGGCTGGTGTTTAGTCTGCCTGCTCCACCCGGTCATTAGACTACAGACTGGTGTTTAGTCTGCCTGCTCCACCCGGTCATTAGACTACAGACTGGTGTTTAGTCTGCCTGCTCCACCCGGTCATTAGACTACAGACTGGTGTTTAGTCTGCCTGCTCCACCCGGTCATTAGACTACAGACTGGTGTTTAGTCTGCCTGCTCCACCCGGTCATTAGGCTAACAGGCTGGTGTTTAGTCTGCCTGCTGCACCCGGTCATTAGGCTAACAGGCTGGTGTTTAGTCTGCCTGCTCCACCCGGTCATTAGACTACAGACTGGTGTTTAGTCTGCCTGCTCCACCCGGTCATTAGACTAACAGGCTGGTGTTTAGTCTGCCTGCTCCACCCGGTCATTAGACTACAGACTGGTGTTTAGTCTGCCTGCTCCACCCGGTCATTAGGCTAACAGGCTGGTGTTTAGTCTGCCTGCTCCACCCGGTCATTAGACTACAGACTGGTGTTTAGTCTGCCTGCTCCACCCGGTCATTAGGCTAACAGGCTGGTGTTTAGTCTGCCTGCTCCACCCGGTCATTAGACTACAGACTGGTGTTTAGTCTGCCTGCTCCACCCGGTCATTAGACTACAGACTGGTGTTTAGTCTGCCTGCTCCACCCGGTCATTAGGCTAACAGGCTGGTGTTTAGTCTGCCTGCTCCACCCGGTCATTAGACTACAGACTGGTGTTTAGTCTGCCTGCTCCACCCGGTCATTAGACTACAGACTGGTGTTTAGTCTGCCTGCTCCACCCGGTCATTAGACTACAGACTGGTGTTTAGTCTGCCTGCTCCACCCGGTCATTAGACTACAGACTGGTGTTTAGTCTGCCTGCTCCACCCGGTCATTAGACTACAGACTGGTGTTTAGTCTGCCTGCTCCACCCGGTCATTAGACTACAGACTGGTGTTTAGTCTGCCTGCTCCACCCGGTCATTAGACTACAGACTGGTGTTTAGTCTGCCTGCTCCACCCGGTCATTAGACTACAGACTGGTGTTTAGTCTGCCTGCTCCACCCGGTCATTAGACTACAGACTGGTGTTTAGTCTGCCTGCTCCACCCGGTCATTAGGCTAACAGGCTGGTGTTTAGTCTGCCTGCTCCACCCGGTCATTAGACTACAGACTGGTGTTTAGTCTGCCTGCTCCACCCGGTCATTAGGCTAACAGGCTGGTGTTTAGTCTGCCTGCTCCACCCGGTCATTAGACTACAGACTGGTGTTTAGTCTGCCTGCTCCACCCGGTCATTAGGCTAACAGGCTGGTGTTTAGTCTGCCTGCTTCACCCGGTCATTAGGCTACAGACAGACTGGTGTTTAGTCTGCCTGCTCCACCCGGTCATTAGACTACAGACTGGTGTTTAGTCTGCCTGCTCCACCCGGTCATTAGACTACAGACTGGTGTTTAGTCTGCCTGCTCCACCCGGTCATTAGACTACAGACTGGTGTTTAGTCTGCCTGCTCCACCCGGTCATTAGGCTAACAGGCTGGTGTTTAGTCTGCCTGCTCCACCCGGTCATTAGACTACAGACTGGTGTTTAGTCTGCCTGCTCCACCCGGTCATTAGGCTAACAGGCTGGTGTTTAGTCTGCCTGCTGCACCCGGTCATTAGGCTACAGACTGGTGTTTAGTCTGCCTGCTCCACCCGGTCATTAGACTACAGACTGGTGTTTAGTCTGCCTGCTCCACCCGGTCATTAGACTACAGACTGGTGTTTAGTCTGCCTGCTCCACCCGGTCATTAGACTACAGACTGGTGTTTAGTCTGCCTGCTCCACCCGGTCATTAGACTACAGACTGGTGTTTAGTCTGCCTGCTCCACCCGGTCATTAGACTACAGACTGGTGTTTAGTCTGCCTGCTCCACCCGGTCATTAGGCTAACAGGCTGGTGTTTAGTCTGCCTGCTCCACCCGGTCATTAGACTACAGACTGGTGTTTAGTCTGCCTGCTCCACCCGGTCATTAGGCTAACAGGCTGGTGTTTAGTCTGCCTGCTCCACCCGGTCATTAGGCTAACAGGCTGGTGTTTAGTCTGCCTGCTGCACCCGGTCATTAGGCTAACAGGCTGGTGTTTAGTCTGCCTGCTCCACCCGGTCATTAGGCTAACAGGCTGGTGTTTAGTCTGCCTGCTCCACCCGGTCATTAGACTACAGACTGGTGTTTAGTCTGCCTGCTCCACCCGGTCATTAGGCTAACAGGCTGGTGTTTAGTCTGCCTGCTGCACCCGGTCATTAGGCTAACAGGCTGGTGTTTAGTCTGCCTGCTCCACCCGGTCATTAGACTAACAGGCTGGTGTTTAGTCTGCCTGCTCCACCCGGTCATTAGAACTAACAGGCTGGTGGTGTTGATGCACCACAGGTGACGGTGATGCTGGTTGCCACACAGCGGGGAGAGATCACCAACACCTCTCTCTCGGCGTCGCAGCGGATCAGTCGCTGTTTGGCCTGATCAAAGCCATGTGACCTCAGCCACGAAGGGCGTTGATTGCCTTCAAGCGCTCGATGAAACTACTCGACTTTGTTGGCCGACAACAGCCGAATTAAAATGGAGCATGAGAAGAAAAGGACTCCCGCAACCACACACACACACACACACACACACTCCATTAACCCCACATTGACTTTATTGACCAGCGTCTCTGTTGGATCTGGAAAGAGCAGCTTTTGAAAAGCCAGAAGTAATATCCCGGGACCTTTGTAATGTTCATTTTTAACCTGTCACTACAAAAACCATCGGCAAGAAGTAAATGTCTTCAAGCTATGATGGACGCTTCCAGGTTAGCCCGGCAAGTGGAACGGGGAAGCAGAGGCCCGCCGAAGCGCAATGATATACCCTTGTCAGTGCGGCGCCGAAGTTTGTCAAATTTCCATTCAATATTCCAATAAGAACACATCTTAGTGAGAAATATCCCCCGAGTCCCCAGCCTGCAGTGATTCACGTAGCTGGATTCCATCGTCGGTAGTTTAGAAGGTGGAATCGATATCATATCAGACCTGGTGGAACACCTGACAGTTCAATTTCACAGCCAGCCTCCCAATCAATACCTGTGGAATAGTTTGGGACTTTACCATAGGATGCCTGGCACGGTGAATCTATGCTGTCATTAGCCAGATCAGCATCCGTGCGGTCGTTACAACGTGTAACCGCATATGTTTGTGGCGAAAAATATAATAAATGGCACCCTCTGTTCTGCCCTGGTTGCCAGCCCACCGCTAACTGAAGTGAATTATTCAGCTTGGATGTTCGGCGAGTCTAGGTTTTAACGCCTCTGTACGCCAAGTTCAGAGGATATGGAAAAAGATAGGTTGTCAGGTCTATCTACGGGGTACAAAGCAAACGAAAATTGAACCTGGTTTTATAGAGCGTATAATGTGTTGAAAGAAAGTGTTTAACGCCTGTCACTATATCTTTAAGAAACAACGTTTTTGTCCTTGAAACAAATGTACCCTTTAAGTCTTCATTAGAAGTGTTCTGTTGGAGTTACATGACTTAAAGTGTAGGTTGACAAAGTTTAAAATGGATTGGATTACAGACCAAAAAATCATTATAACTATAGGGTTGATTATGTTAGTGACGGATAGCAATTTGATTTTAATTTCACAATGTTTATGTTGGTAATTTATGTTATATTTATCTTAATGTTATAATGACTAACAGGGCTGGTAGGTTGAATGTTCTAAGAAATATAGCAGGATGTTTTCAACAAGCAGGATAATAAAAACACATTATCAAAGAATTAGGCGGACACATAAATCCGCATGAGTTTAACTTTAATGCTTAAGACATCAAGCGAAACTGGGAAATTGGGATGGATTGGTTTTTACCAATGCTTAGCTGGATGCCTGTCAAAATATATTGCGGAAACCCGGTGGAAAAAGCACACAGGCTGCTTTGCTTATAGAGTCACATTGTGGTTCTGGCCACTGCCCACTTCAAACTGGAACCGGTTGTTCCTTTGCTTCTTTCAGGGGGCGATGGTGGTCAAGGGCGGCACAGGAAACCATTTCGAGACAAGGCATCACGGGTAAAAGGTTTTCCTCCTGCCAGAGCAAATGCAAATGTTTTTGACAAGTGAACTTCTGTAAAACATTCCTTGGGGATATTTGGTGGAGGAGTGTGCTTTTTGCGAGATCGATGGCGTTAGACCGATTGGAAAAAAAACGTAACATTTAGGAGTTCAAGATGTCGTACACTGATTTATCTCAGTTTCTCACATTAGGAAAACAGTGCCGGAGACCATTAATTAATTAAACGTTTCATACGAGCGGAGTAGTCTAAGTATTTAGCCTAGGACTTGTTTCAAATGATTACCGTGGTCTCTAAGAGAGACACAGGCCCCTTCTTCTCCTGACAAAAATGCAAACCTTGAAATCTCCATTATTCCAATATAAAGTCTAATATACACATATTTAAATGCACCTCAAATAAATCCTGTCAGCACGATGACAACATTATCGCTCTCCTCATAAACGTTGCGTCGCCAATGTCCTCTCTTGTCACGACGGAGGTGAGCGGACGTCTAGCCGGTTTGACTGACAATAGCAATTACAGTAACAGATGGATAAATGCATACGTTCATGGTTAGACTACATATTGGACACATCATGACCTCATCTCATCAAGTCAACATTGATTTTTGACAATTAATCAATTTTAAAACACTCGATGAACACAAAGTCATTTAAATTCAGGTTTAATGAGACATTAAAATATCTTTGCCATTTATTCGGTGCCGCTTCATTCTTCACTTTCCGAAATATGTATTTTAGACGTGCTGTACGAGCGTAAAACGTTCTTTATGTTGTAGACACTATTAAGAGGACACTTTCTGCGGTTGATTTTAGTAAATTCTCCATCAAGTCCTCCTGCAGCATGCAGATTATACTTTGGTGGTGTCAGAGAGTGCAGGCACAAATAACTGGAGTTCATTTTCAAACACGCTTATCATTGCCAAGTTACACTCAAAATGAATTACCTTAATTGCGAAAATGTCATTACTTCCACGGACGACCGCAGTATAACACAAACAGCCGGAAAAAGACGAGCCTACATTAACACACGGTATGGAAAATGCAGTTCTGTTATTATCCATGTAAACGCTTGAACAATGTTTAATATAACAGGGATCCAAAGGTCCAGACTATCGAAAAGGTTTTATCTGTACACAAACAGAGAAAAACACAGGCCATCACAAATCACACAAGCCCCCCACACACACACACACACGCACACACACACACACACACACACACACGCACACACTCACACACACAATCTGTGTTTAAGGGTGCTGTTAATGCATTGAATGTCAGTATGAGATATGAGTCAAGTAAAGAGGGAAGTGATGAGGGAAGCTAGGAGTCTCATATAAACTCTGTTTATAAACCAGGTGTTTCAAAACCTTAATGGTGATTGGCTGATAGCTGTGGTATATGTAAGCAATAAGGCACAAGGTGGAGTGGTATATGGACAATAAACCATGGCTAAGAGCTGTTCTTAGGCACAAAGCGTCGCAGATTGCCTGGACACAGAGCATAACTGGGGCAATACAACACAAACCTCAAAGATGTGCTATATTGCGTTTATGAACCAGTTGCCAACACAATTACAGAAGTGAAAAGTGATGTTAAAGGCCAACACACATCAGGAGCGAAACAAATAAACTCAGAAAGCGGTTTTGCGGTTTGCGCTTCATTTATGTTTTTTGTTTCAAGGTCAATTTCCGCAGCAGAACTTTTTACTTGACCAGTCACGGTTGTGTCTTGACCTACGTATTTACACAGGCTACCCATTATCACAAGCCAGCGAGGTAAAATGCACTAGCACAGCTCCGAGCAGTTTGACTTAGCTAAAACGTAATCGTCCTCAATTTGTCTGCTCAATAGCCAAATTAAAGGCATATAAGTGCATGTGTACAGGATTCTAATACAAACGGCTAGTCACTGCTCCGGGTCAATCGGCTCCCTAAATTTGGCCCTGTGCCTCCTCAGTTGTGCTGCATGCATCTCCAGGAGGGCCTCAAACTGAGTCACGGACACCCCGAAATATGTGGGAAAGTGGCCTTGATATCATTTCAGTTACTGCATCAGAGTACGAAAGTCAACGTGAGCAAAATGAACATCACATCGTCTTCGCTTGAAGTCGACAAAAATTTTTTCACGGGGATCAAACAGAACGCAAATATTTTAGGTCTTGCAAAAACCGGGTCGAGCCCAGTGTGTATGGTTTTGGTGCGAAACGTTCGCTCTTGAATATTACCCTTTTTAGTGTTGTTTATTCTCTTCGTTCCTGGCGTGTACCCAGAGTCATACTTATATTATTCCATCCCATTTACCATCAGCAGTAAGGATTCAAACCACCCTGTTTACAAATGACTGTAATTCAGTGTTCACATCACTGTATACTGCTCCAATCACATTTGCAACCTGTTTGTCATTACAATAAGGCATTTATTTACTGTGTCATGCCTGAAAACAGCCATTAGCCAGAATCAGAATCAGAAAAGTGTTTATTCGCCATTGAATGTGTGAACAGACAAGGAATTTACTGTGGCAGGAAGGTGCTTACATGCAACATAAGAATAGAACAATATAAATTAAACTAAAGGGACGAGGGGGTAGAGGGATAGTATGTACAAAAAAATAACAATAAGATACCAAAAAACAACAGTGCAATAGAGCAAAAATGTAGTGCAAATCAGGCAATGTGCAAAAGGAGTGGGTCAGAGTTCGAGGCTTAAGTGAGATGGGTCATAGTTCAAGGCTTGCGTGCACCCCTGGCCTTGTTGAGGAGGCCAGTAGCACATGGGAAGAAACTGTTCTTGTGGCGTGAGGTTTTGGTCCTGATGGTACGAAGCCTTCTGCCGGAGGGGAGTGGATTGAACAGAGAGTGTCCGGGGTGAGAGGGGTCTGCCACAATCTTCCTAGCTCGCCTCAGAGCCCTCGAGGTGTGCAGATCCTCGAGGCTAGACAGACTGATAATACGCTGCAGTCTGCTCTTGTCTTTGGCTGTAGCAGCAGGGTACCAGATGGTGATGGATGAGGTGAGGATGGACTCAATGATGGCTGAGTAGAAGTGGACCATCATAGTCTTAGGCAGGTTGAATTTCTTCAGCTGCCGAAGGAAGTACATCCTCTGTTGAGCTTTCCTGGTCAGTGAGCAGATGTTTAAATCCCACTTGAGTTTCTGTGAGAGGATGGTGCCCAGGAAGCGGAAGGACTCTACCATATTGACGGGGGAGCCACACAGGGTGATGGGTGAGAGTGGGGCTGAGTTTCTCCTGAAGTCCACAACCATCTCCACTGTCTTTAGAGCATTGAGCTCTAAGTTGTTCTGGCTGCACCAGGTCACCAGTTTGTCAGCTTCCAGCCTGTAGTCGGACTCGTCCCCACCAATGAGGGTGGTGTCGTCCGCAAACTTCAGGATCTTAACAGATGGGTGACTTGAGGTGCAGCTGTTGGTGTTCAGGGAGAAGAGCAGAGGAGAAAGGACACAGCCCTGGGGGGACCCGGTGCTAATGGACCGGGAGTCAGAGACTTGTGACCCCAGCTTGACGCACTGCTTCCTGTCAGACAGGAAGTCTGTGATCCACCTGCAGGTGGAGTCTGGAACGTTGAGCTGGGAGAGCTTGTCATGTAGAAGGGCAGGGATGATGGTGTTGAAGGCGGAGCTGAAGTCAACAAACAGGATCCTCGCATATGTTGCAGGGGAATCCAGGTGCTGGAGAGTGAAGTGGAGGGCCATGTTGACTGCATCGTCCATCGACCGGTTGGCTCTGTAGGCAAACTGCAGTGGGTCTAGTAGAGGGTCTGTGATTGCTTTCAGATGAGCCAGGACAAGACGTTCGAAGGACTTCATTACCACAGAGGTCAGCGCGACGGGTCTGTAGCCTGTAAGCAGGAATCAAATGGACCAGTTGTACAATAGCCATACGCCCTCGCGTTTTCGATAGTTTAAAACGCGAATACATTGTAGTGTTTTCATTAGGTTAGGTTTGTCGTTCATGTCGAAAATACCACAACAAAAGCCAAACTGAGGTTGTTCTGTGCCTGAATGAAGAAATAACCCACAGCTGAGAACAATAAAATCTGACAGGGGATTTTGGGGACGGGAAGATCCGCACTTGATTTAATGGGCTTTCGAGAGGATGGATCAGGTTGAACGCAGTATGGATCAGACAGCCCTGAGCTGTCATAATTCCCTGCCTAGCCGGGCCACGGATCCGTCCTCTGGGAGGCAGGACCCGGCAGGTGACCCAGGGCGCCGGTATCAGCTTTTGACAGTGAAACTCCAGCACTGTGGTTGTTGGCCCCACTGCTAGAGAGAAAATTGATTCAGTTCTGAGGAATTGCCAGACTGCTCCCTTTAGGCCAGGATAGATAATGTTGTGTGGTAAAACATTGACAGCTTCAAGCTTTTGCTAATCACAACATAATAGAATTCCATACCATGTGTCTAAAACACTTTATCAAACCGTTTAAGTAGCAGACAATATCCATTTCCGGTATTGTGTGTTGGTTCTACTAACATGGCTTGTAGAACATGTAAATATACACTCTGATGACAACATAATACCAAGGCCGATTTGATGTGTGTGGCTCTGCTCCATTGGGTGTTTAATAATTGTCTTGTCATACACACGCACACAGACTCACACACAAACAGCGGCAGGTGTGTGTCAGGTGGGTGTCAGGTGGAGCGGCAGGTGTGTCTCAGGTGGAGCGGCAGGTGTGTGTCAGGTGGAGCGGCAGGTGTGTGTCAGGTGGGGCGGCAGGTATGTGTCAGGTGGAGTGGCAGGTGTGTGTCAGGTGGGGCGGCCGGTGAAACAAGTGAGGTGATTGGATTGTACAGCAGCAGAGTGTGTACCAATTTCCCAGAGTTAATGGGAAATGTCTCTTCCTGCCTTGTTTTGGTTTCAGACATGTTTCCTCGCGGACTGCACCGGGTTGGTGAGAGCGCGGTAGAGGGGTTCTGGAATGCCAGCGGTGGGTAAACACTACACCCACCACAAGCTCCCCTCTGTTTCAAGGGGGACCAAGCCATGGCCCACACTGGCTATTTGTGTGCGGTTCGACTAAATAAACATGGCCGCCATCTCCTTGAGCCGCGGGCCAACACCCAACGGCCCAGAGCCCCGTACAACTGGATCCACAATGTGACACCCAAGATCAACAGCCAGCGGATGAGGGAATAAACACTGGTCCGAGTGATGGACTGGGCCGGTCGACCGTGAATTATGGCGTCATGCTAGAATGACATCTAGACTCTCATCTGTTCTTCACTGCGTTGTTATATGAGATCCTTTAATCTGTCTCTCTTCGCCTCTTTCTATTTCTCTCTTAAAATATTTCACGTTCTATTCTTCTCTATTTTAAACATGTCTCTCTATCATTCTCTCTCTTTCTATCACTTTCTTTCTCTCTCTCTATCTCTCTCTCTCTTTGTCTCGCTCCGAGTATATTGAAAATTTAAGCTAAGATCTGGAACAATAAAAGCGTCTTGATCTAAGGAGCGTTCTGTCATGCTTGGGTGACTGCAGCTGCAGGGATCCAGAGAGCTGGACAGATGTGGTCCGTCTGAGAGGAAACATCTCACCACAAGCATTCGCATCCGAGCTGCTGGCGCTGGGATCATTTGGGTTCGGTTGTGTCGAATCGTTTAGCTGCAATTGCATGTGAGCGTTTTTACAGAACCCTTCTTCGAGAGCGAAACATGCTGGGAACAAAGTGTCTTTCACAGTCGACCCCTGGAAACATGAATGGGCTGCACACATCGACATGGACATGAAGTCCTCAGGAATGCATTCAAAGCTCAACAGGACGCAGAACCTTGAGCGAGAATTTGTGGACTCAGAATGTAACTTCGCCTCACATCTGTCAAGGCTCCATCAACCAGCCACAATAAGCACGTACCGCATCTTAGAGAGGCTTTTTGAGATTCCCCATCTTTCGATCTCTCTCCGATTTTCCCTTCATTTTGATCTTTTGGCAAATCATCTCTCCCCTGATCTGCTTGATTCGTGCCCAATAGCACAACTCACACACCCAGCATTTCTTCGCTGACCTTCCGTGGTCTTTTGAGTAGAGCCGGAGGCGGGACGGGTTGGGCTTGGCCGGGGGCGAGGGGGGATGGGGCGCCAGCCCGAGGCCTCATATTAGCCGATGAGGCAGCTGACAAATGTCTGGTCGGGTGCGTGTGAGGTTCAATTAATCTCTCCGACGCCGCCGGGGCTAATGACCGGGAGACTTGGGAGAAGACGCGGCCGCCGCTCTCTGATAGTCCTCCGGGACAGGCAGGGCAGCAGAGAGTAATGTCCCATTGCAATCAGATTACTCCTCTCTTCTCTCAGCCATTATATACCGCGGCACACTGCCTGCCAACGACACGCAACACCAGATTTATAACGCAGGCCCGTTTTAATTCTCACCGCCGGTGATCCATCTTTTTGCTGTTGTTTTACTTCAGAACACTTTCGCCGCGGATGGAAAGTCTGGCATTTGTTGTCACTGGCTGCCTCGGGTTATTGTTCTGTAATTTTTACATTTATCTGTTTGGATTTTTGACTACTTCACTGAATTATTGCACTCTGCAATGTGTTAAAGTGACTCATTTACTTTATTTCTCTACACGCTTCATAATCAATAAATAAACCGGACCTATTTAATGAAAGATTGCATATATAGGTTCCAGCTTCTCTCTAGCCAAGTAACAAGGCTAGCTACATTCAGTTAAGTCTTCTCAAACACTAGCTCAACTAATACAGACTGGCCTGTGTTCCCAACAGCCTCTGGGCCAGACAGATGAACACAATCCATATGACTTACAGACGGAAATGCAATAACGCCACTTCAGCAATACCGGCCCGAAACCCGGCAAGTCAGCGACTCGTCCTGACTGGATCGGAAGAGGTCTTCGGTATCAGTTCACCTCTCGCTCTGCCTCCGTCCATCCACCTGGACCGGTGTGGCTCTCTGTCTTATTGCAACACGGGATATGATGTGCTGATGTGTCGGCTCGATGTGGGAACAGCAACGCACGACAGAAGAGAAGAGCTAAGGGTGCGTGAAAAAGAGCAGGTGACAGGCCACATCGGTACCTGGATGGTGGAGGTTTGGGTCCCTCATTCCGTGGGCGGAATCTAAACACACGAAGGAAGCTTGACTTGTGAGGCTTCCTTCAAAACATGTTTATGGACTTTTGACTGTAAATGTCAGGTACCATGTTGCCGTGGCGATGGAATGAAGATGGAGCACCTCTGGAGCAGAGATGCTATACGACCGTGACATTTGCTGACATGCATGAAAAGAATGAAACCGCCCAAAACCCTGAGGCGAAACAGAATTACTTGACCTTCGACCCAGGAAATGATCTATTTATGGTGGTCTGAAGGAGGTGCAGTATGTTCTTTTTAAACGAAGGTCAGCTAAACGTCGACCGTATACCCAAAAAGCAAACTATTAATAGTTTTTCTTCTCAGGGCAAACACAGTCACCTCTCATATTCTTGCATGTACTCCGGAATTAAAACTCTTTCAACTGTGTGCCCTAGATCCAATTACTTTTGACATTTTAATGTCACCTCACCCAAGGGAAATAGGCCCATTCATATTAATTTTCTCTGAAGTGAAAAACCACTCTAAAAAATGTTCCCTGCTATTTATTTCCCCTATCCCCACCTGCAATTTGGTCTCACCATTCACATGCATTAGTGATTATCTAACGTCGCAATATGTGGATCCCAGGCTATTAAATCTCGCTATGCATTATGTGGATCCCAGGCTATTAAATCTTGCTACGCATTATGTGGATCCCAGGCTAATAAATAATGCTATGCATTATGTGGATCCCAGGCTATTAAATATTTCTATGCATTATGTAGATCCCAGGCTATTAAATCTGTCTATGCATTATGTGGATCCCAGGCTATTAAATCTGTCTATGCATTATGTGGATCCCAGGCTATTAAATGGCTCTATGCATTATGTGGATCCCAGGCTATTAAATGGCTCTATGCATTATGTGGATCCCAGGCTATTAAATCTGTCTATGCATTATGTGGATCCCAGGCTATTAAATGGCTCTATGCATTATGTGGATCCCAGGCTATTAAATCTGTCTATGCATTATGTGGATCCCAGGCTATTAAATCTGTCTATGCATTATGTGGATCCCAGGCTATTAAATCTGTCTATGCATTATGTGGATCCCAGGCTATTAAATATTGCTATGCATTATGTGGATCCCAGGCTATTAAATTTTGCTACGCATTATGTGGATCCCAGGCTAATAAATATTGCTATGCATTATGTGGATCCCAGGCTATTAAATCTTGCTACGCATTATGTGGATCCCAGGCTAATAAATATTGCTATGCATTATGTGGATCCCAGGCTATTACATATTTCTACGCATTATGTGGATCCCAGGCTATTACATATTTCTATGCATTATGTGGATCCCAGGCTATTAAATCACTCTATGCATTATGTGGATCCCAGGCTATTAAATGGCTCTATGCATTATGTGGATCCCAGGCTATTAAATCACTCTATGCATTATGTGGATCCCAGGCTATTAAATGGCTCTATGCATTATGTAGATCCCAGGCAATTAATACTGATGTCATCAGGATTGAGTCCTGAACAATCGTAACATTCTGTCCACCATAAGTCAGGTTGCCATTTTGCTGATGTCACGTCATCACAGTCTGTGGCATCAATAATACTGTTACCCAGTGAGCTTAAGATTGAATTGCTGCTAAATTATTTCAGTTTATATTATTTCCCTCAGCAGCAGAATTCCCCTGAATTTCCCTATACATTGTCACTTACCAAAAGGGATTATGGGAAATTTTTGCCTATTGTCTTATTCTTCTTACTCACCCAGAAAATATGTACGTTTGACGGAAGCCATTTCTAACTAGAGTCAATGTTTTGTATTGATGGAAACCACAGCCTGTAAGCCTGTAACATTGATTCTTCACCACTTGGTGGCCACCTGCTTTCTTCTTCCACCTGTCATCTGCCTAAGCTGTCAGCTTCTGTCAGGGGAAGTGACGCAGGGGTGGGGGGTGGGTTATCGTGGGGTTGTAACCCCTGAAAATAATTAGAAAACTCTATTACAGTCCCGAGCGGCGGCAGTGACACAAACCAACACTCCCGATATTTCCTGTCGCCTCGGCTCATTCTCCAGATACAGGTGTCTTCTTTCCGCAGAACAAGGTGTCCCCTGTGTTCGAAAAATCCATTCTGCCAATGTGTCTTTTCAACGGCACCCAACTTCAGATTTGATCAAGTGGCGGGCGGATGATCGGAGCAAAGTGCTTCAGCCGTTCCCCGTGGTGGCACCTGCTTGAATATCTGTCAGATGGCCAGATGATTTGTTACTTAAGCCATTATTCATATGTGACAATGTGCTGTGGCTACTTTTGTATTAATACGTCTTCACATGGGCAGACTTTATTAATGTTGACAGCCACACCTACCCAATGCTATGGATGCGGCAGGAGCGCCGTGGTATGAATACATGGGAGAACAGGCATGCATTAACGTGTGTGCGTGTGTGTGTTTGTGTGTGCTTTGTGTGTGTGTTTGTGTGTTCTTTGTGTGTGTGTGTGTTTTGAACGAGAGAGATGGCGCGGGCTGTGGGGCAGACAGAGCTATTTTAAGGTCATCGTTCGACTCCATTATCACAACTGCATATTTAACATACAACTCTCATGTCAATGTCATGTTTCTAATGAACGATTCCCTGAACGATTCTCTTTGCATCTCATTGCACGCAGCTGTAACACAGAGAGTAATAACAAAACCCAGGAGATGGATCTCTGACATATACCATCCACACACACACACGCACACACACACACACACACACACACACACACACACACGCATAAACACACCACGCACACACACACCTGGAAGTGTCAATCAAAGTATACTTTGTATTTTGGTTCTCTGGTGGAATCCAGTCAGACAAGATGTGTAGCTGCTTCAACCAGTTTTCACCTGTCAAATCATCAAAATGAATGAACAGTGATCCCGAATGTCAGCTCTAGCAGACGAGATAGGATGAAAACAAATAAGGAACGAGCGAGTCAAGAGCTGAAACCCAACCTAGAACTATGTTTCATTCATTATTCCGTATTACCGCTGTGAGCTATGGAAAAAGAAACATTAGTTAAATACGCTTTTATAAGTTTGATGGAGGTCACACTTCCAACGGCAAAAATAAATATATGTCTTTTTTAAATTGTGTCCTAATCTTTTTTATGTATTATGCTTGTGGGTGCCCAGAGCCCAGCGGGACTGTTGTAAAAAAAAAGGTGAATACTATTTTTTTTCATTCCTGCATACATCAGTCTGCCGTGCCGAGAAAAGACACGGACCGATTAAGAGAGGCGGGAAAAAAGTGAGTGAGATTGAGATGAGGGTGAGAGATTAAGAGAGAAGAGGAGGGTTTGGTGGAGGGAGAGATGGAGAGAGAAGAGGAGGGTGATGAGGAGGGAGATATATTAAGAGAGAAGAGGAGGGTTGGATGTGAGAGAGAAAAGAGAAGGAAGAATGAGAGAGAAGAGGATGGTTGGGTGTGGGAGAGAAAAGAGGAGGAAGATTGAGAGAGACGAGGATGGGAATGGGAGAGATTAAGAGAGAGGAGGAGAATGAGGGGGAGGGAGATTGAGAGAGAACAGGAGGGTGAGAGGAAGGGGGGACCAGAAAAGATCCCCCCAAGGTCAAAGTATTCTGCTGCACTATAAACTAATCTTTTACCTCTAGGGTTGTGGTAACATCTATCTAGGCAGTAATGTGATAAGAGGATGAAAACGGAAAGACGTAACCAGCGGCCAAGAGGTGCTTAGTATTGCTAACACTGATTCATTTCTCCAACTGCTGCTGCTAGCGTAATATTACACCACCACCTTGCTATATTACACCTCCACCTTGCTATATTACACCTCCACCTCGCTATATTACTCCTCCACCTCGCTATATTACACCTCCACCTCGCTATATTACACCTCCACCTCGCTATATTATACCTCCACCTCACTTTATTACACCTCCACCTCGCTATATTACACCTCCACCTCGCTATATTATACCTCCACCTCACTTTATTACACCTCCACCTCGCTATATTACACCTCCACCTCGCTATATTACACCTCCACCTCGCTATATTACACCTCCACCTCGCTATATTACACCTCCACCTCGCTATATTATACCTCCACCTCACTTTATTACACCTCCACCTCGCTATATTACACCTCCACCTCGCTATATTACACCTCCACCTCGCTATATTACACCTCCACCTCGCTATATTACACCTCCACCTCGCTATATTACACCTCCACCTCGCTATATTACACCTCCACCTCGCTATATTACACCTCCACTTCGCTATATTACACCTCCACCACGCTATATTACACCTCCACCTCGCTATATTACACCTCCACTTCGCTATATTACACCTCCACCACGCTATATTACACCTCCACCTCACTATATTACACCTCCCTCTCGCTTTATTACACCTCCACCTCGCTTTATTACATCTTCACCGCGCCAATTCAAGTCGAGGGCGACGGCAGTAAATTGGGAAAAATGGCTGTGTCTTTTGGTCTCTTTTAAACTGACAAAATAAGTGTGTCTTCTTTAAACCTATGCAGTTCATGCATGCCCACACCGCATTTAACCTGATGTACTCTGAGATGGAGCAGGGCTTACACAGCCTTAATAAATGGAAATCTTTTACCTTCTCACAAACTCACAGGGCAGACAGTTTTGTGTAAGGCGCAGGATCGCCTTTAAAGATGTCTGGAACAGGGTCATGAGAGCTGAGCCGTGATCACTCTCTGGTGATATCTGAGCCGTGTGGGTCATCAGACATACAGTTTGATCGACCCGTCTGTTATCCAAATCACAATCTGAACCAAATGGAACCTGGGGTTTGGGTGGCGCCTGGGGTTTGGGTGGAGCCTGGGGTTTGGGTGGAGGCTGGGGTTTGGTGGGTGGAGCCTGGGGTTTGGGTGGAGCCTGGGGTTTGGATGGAGCCTGGGGTTTGGATGGAGCCTGGGGTTTGGGTGGAGCCTGGGGTTTGGATGGAGCCTGGGGTTTGGATGGAGCCTGGGGTTTGGATGGAGCCTGGGGTTTGGGTGGAGCCTGGGGTTTGGATGGAGCCTGGGGTTTGGATGGAGCCTGGGGTTTGGATGGAGCCTGGGGTTTGGATGGAGCCTGGGGTTTGGATGGAGCCTGGGGTTTGGATGGAGCCTGGGGTTTGGATGGAGCCTGGGGTTTGGATGGAGCCTGGGGTTTGGATGGAGCCTGGGGTTTGGATGGAGCCTTTTGGATGGAGCCTGGGGTTTGGTTTTTGGATGGGTGGAGCCTGGGGTTTGGATGGGCCTGGAGCCTGGGGTTTGGATTGGGGTTTGGGTGGAGCCTGGGGTTTGGATGGAGCCTGGGGTTTGGATGGAGCCTGGGGTTTGGGTGGAGCCTGGGGTTTGGATGGAGCCTGGGGTTTGGGTGGAGCCTGGGGTTTGGGTGGAGCCTGGGGTTTGGTGGGTGGAGAAATGAAAGATCAGCAGTAGCAGAGGGGTTTGATTGATCTTCAGCTCAATGGCCCTGATGACATTTCAATCAAAATATAAAGACATCGTTGAGGAAGCATGGTCATTCCAGAAAGGTCTCAGGAGACCTTTTTTATGGAAAGGGAGAGGTAGAGAGAATGAGAGAGTGAGAGAGAGAGATGGAGAATGAGAGAGAGTTGGCAGAGATGGAGAATGAAAGAGAGAGAGAGAGATGAGATGAAGAATGAGTGAACCAGGGTAAAGCAGGTCTAACCATTGTCAGGTGAGATTGAATAGAATGACATTTCTAAAAGGCTAGAACTCAGATCCTATCACCAGGGCTAACTGCCATTATCTCAGCACCCCACTGCCCTTCTCAGCAACCATGTGACCATCACTCCCAGAATGCACTGCTTTGTCTAAATGGTAATACATCTGAGGTTCCCAGTGTGAGCGAGGCTGTGTCACAGATTCCACATTCACAGATTCCACCATTACATATCTGAAACTGTAAGAAAATAAAGGTGTGCATTAGAATATCCTATGTTTCTTCGATGGTCGATAGAGGCGGCTAGCTTTTGCGGTAATTCAAACCTATGGGGTCACTCAGAAATGCCTTGTTTTCCATGGCTTCTCACGTACGATAAAGTTGAGCTGCTTTCATAACAGCTCAATAGGATTGAGATCCAGTGACTTTTCTGGCCACACCACTATCAACAAATACCAGCTGACTGCATTTTCCCATAATAGTTATTGCGTGGTTTATTGCTGTCATTTGGTGGTTGTCCTGTTGTAGGAGGGCATTGGCTATCCAGTGCCTGTGTTCTTTTGCCCATCTTAATCTTTTTATTGGCTAGACTGTGATATGGCTTTTAATTTGCAACTCCGCCTGGAAAGATATCAACCCGGAGTCAAGTCTTCTCTGTGGACATTAAAGCTGCCAGTTTAATGAAGCTGCCAGTTGAGGACCTGTGAGGCGTCGTTTTCTCAGAGTAGACACTCTTGTGTTGTAGACACTCTTATGTGTTTGTCCTCTTGTGTTGTAGACACTCTTATGTATTTGTCCTCTTGTAATGTAGACACTCGTATGTGTTTGTTTTCTTCTGTTGTAGACACTCTTATGTATTTGTCCTCTTGTGTTGTAGACACTCTTATGTGTTTGTCCACTTGTGTTGTAGACACTCTTATGTGTTTGTCCTCTTGTGTTGTAGACACTCTTATGTGTTTGTCCTCTTGTGTTGTAGACACTCTTATGTATTTGTCCTCTTGTGTTGTAGACACTCGTATGTGTTTGTCCTCTTGTGTTGTAGACACTCTTATGTGTTTGTCCTCTTGTGTTGTAGACACTCGTATGTGTTTGTCCTCTTGTGTTGTAGACACTCTTATGTGTTTGTCCTCTTGTGTTGTAGACACTCTTATGTGTTTGTCCTCTTGTGTTGTAGACACTCGTATGTGTTTGTTTTCTTCTGTTGTAGACACTCTTATGTATTTGTCCTCTTGTGTTGTAGACACTCTTATGTGTTTGTCCACTTGTGTTGTAGACACTCTTATGTGTTTGTCCTCTTGTGTTGTAGACACTCTTATGTGTTTGTCCTCTTGTGTTGTAGACACTCTTATGTATTTGTCCTCTTGTGTTGTAGACACTCTTATGTATTTGTCCTCTTGTGTTGTAGACACTCGTATGAATTTGTCCTCTTGTGTTGTAGACACTCTTATGTACTTGTCCTCTTGTGTTGTAGACACTCTTATGTGTTTGTCCTCTTGTGTTGTAGACACTCGTATGTGTTTGTCCTCTTGTGTTGTAGACACTCTTATGTGTTTGTCCTCTTGTGTTGTAGACACTCTTATGTGTTTGTCCTCTTGTGTTGTAGACACTCTTATGTATTTGTCCTCTTGTGTTGTAGACACTCGTATGAATTTGTCCTCTTGTGTTGTAGACACTCTTATGTACTTGTCCTCTTGTGTTGTAGACACTCTTATGTGTTTGTCCTCTTGTGTTGTAGACACTCGTATGTGTTTGTCCTCTTGTGTTGTAGACACTTATGTATTTGTCCTCTTGTGTAGTTTTGCATCACGGCCTCCCACTGGTTAGAGCCAGTCTGTGCTGTTCAGTGAAGGGAGAAGTACCTAGTGTTGTACGAGATCTTTGGTTTCTTTCCAAATTCCCGCAAAAAAAATTGCAAAGCGTGCAAGACGTTTGTTGCATGCTTGTTGCATGTCTGTTTCAGGTCTGTTGCACGTCTATTTCACGTCTGCTGCACGATTGTTGCTTGTCTGTTTCACGTCTGTTGCACGTCTGTTTCACGTCGGTTGCACGCTTGTTGCACGTCTGTTTCACGTCTGTTGCACGTCTGTTGCACGTCTGTTGCACGTTTGTTGCCGATGTTCTTTTAAGATTGCCTGGAAAATATGCATCAAAATTACATTTCCACTTTCCTGTCAACCCAAGGAGCCTTCAGAGTGCAGTTTTGAATGTGTGTGTACGTGTCTGTATGTGTCTGTGCGTGAGTGTGCGGGGGGGGTCTGCTCTGAGACTGTCTGAGTGATAATGAGAGTGGCAAGACCCTGTGAAATGGAGATCTTCTCAGGGTTGCTGGAGTGACACATTGTGCATAAAGAGGTGTGGGACGTTCAGGGTCTCACAGGCGATAAACAAACGCTCCGAAAGCCATCATTGTCCTCTCATACTCACTGCTGGCATCCATCTTAGACCTCCAGGGTCCGAGAGAGATGTCATCGCGAAAAATGGCGTGACAAAACACTGCCGTTTATCGTCTACTGTTCCAGAACAGCCAATGCCGGCGACAGATAAAGTGGTGAACGGCGGTTAGCCGAGACCCGGCGTCTAGTAGTCCCTGTCACGTGACACTCGTCTCATTACATCGTACTTGCGCAACAAATTCCCCACGGCAAAACGTTTTTTGGGTTTTTCCCAGATGAGGCGGTCGCCTTACAGAACCCCCCCCCGAAAACGTGAGGACGGCCACGTCACCAGGTGCCTCCCAGATGCCCGCCGGCGGAGCAGAAGATAAATGGACCAATCGTGCCTTCTGCATCAGCGCCCCTCCAATCAGAACGGCGAGACTCCATTAATTCCACTGCTTCGCGTGCCTCCGTTTTAATTATCGCCGCATTAGCAATGATAAAGTTGCCACCTCCCCTTTGGTTCAATTAGCAGCCCAGCACCAGGGCAGCACCAGGAGGTGACAGCCGAACACAGGACAGGGTAACTCCCCCCGACCACGCCCCCACCTCACTACTCCAGGCCCAGCCGTGTACTACAGTGTAGCTCCGTCTATCGCTTCACCCCCCCCCACGCCTTCTCCCCACGTACATTTTCCTGCCCCCGGTCGGGTGGAATGTCGATCGGCGGCGATTGTGAAAAACGTGAACACGATCGATGGCGAAACGTCACGGGGCTGTAGTTTCGACCCCAAACCCGACGCGGAACAAGGTGAATATAGAACCGGGGGAACTAACGACGCATCCAGATTCTGCTGAGGGAAATACATCGGTCGCAGTGGGCACAGTGGTTCTGTGAAGCGAGCCCGGCGTTGCCACCCGTGAGACTATTGGATTCTCCGGTGCCGCCGGAGCCTAGAGAGGAGACACTCCGGCAGCTGAGAGTGATGGTTTAAATCACCTGCAGCGAGCGTTCACCACACAAACAGGAATATCGGCAGAGTTATTAAGCCAAATGGATTGTGGAACCTCTTGTATTGATCAAAACAAGTTACTCCTAGCAGATGGATATTGACGGAGCAGCAGAGGGCGTTTCGGTTTGAATTTTACGAAGTAATGCTGCGTCCTTTCAGTGACAAGAGTGCGTTAGGCAAGTAGATAATCATGTTTGTATTAACGTCAAGAGGAAGGAAGAGGTTTGTATTATCCAATCACGGAGGACGCGCAGGATCTGTGACAAATCATTGCAGTATCAGGGTATCAAAGTGATGGGTAAGAAGGATGCTAGCCTCCGTGCCCATGTCAATTACATAGCAGATTGTCCGCTCCAGTTTCCAGCCAGATCCTCTCTCTTCGCTGACTGAACGCCGCGGACTGAATGCCACGGACTGAACGCCACGGACTGAACGCCACGGACTGAACGCCATGAACTGAACACCACAAACTAAACACCACAGACTGAACACCAGGCCGTACAGTCGTTTAATTCAGACACCTTACACTACAGGATAATTCTCCCTACATTTCTATTTTGGGGAATTTTCACTGAGAACCACCACTGAAACTTGTTTCCATAGCATTTAATTTTTTGGCAGCTGTTGCCAATGGAAACGGTTCACAATGATGAGGAAAATTGTGTTTCTCAGAGGTAAACTGTGCGTTTATGAACATGCGTGTTTTAGAGGGAATCAATGTCAATAGTTCTGTACAAAGGCTTTTAAATGAAAGAGATCGGCCATCTCTGTGCTCTGTTCAATTAACCACAAACAAACGTTGCTTACCTCTTTATATATACAAAAGCATAACAAGGGAAAGGCCACTTCATCTTTACAGACCAGCAGGGATAAACATATGTACTCCACTAATCCATTTCCTGCATTGTGCTGAGACTTGCTCACACACTCGCTTTGTGTTAATCTGTTTTTACGATTCCAGTAAAAAAGGCTTTGGAAAAAGGGTATAAAATTCAAATGAGATTAACAGAAAACCCAAATGGTAATCAGTAATTCAAGGCTTCGATGGCGACAACATACTAACGCACACAGACAGCCGGAGTAACTGCACATTTGCTAATTAACGCTACATACAATTTGCATGTTTTTTGCAGGACGTCTGTTCCCTTCCTGGAACGATAAAGTTTGGCAGTTTTCATTAATACAGTATTAGTCCAGGAAAAGAAGGCGTTACGGCCACGATTCAGCCCTCACCCCGTCTCTAAGAACTGTTCATCAGGGTTCATCAGGGTTCATCAGGATTCATCAGAGTTCATCAGGGTTCCTCAGGGTGCATCAGAGTCTATGAGGGTGCATCAGGGTCTATGAGGGTTTATCAGGGTCCATGAGGGTTCATCAGGGTTCCTCAGGGTCTATCAGGGTTCATCAGAGTTCATCAGGGTCTATCAGGGTTCATCAGAGTCCATGAGGGTTCATCAGGGTTCATCAGGGTCCATGATGGTTTATCAGGGTTCATCAGGGTCCATCAGGGTTCATCAGAGTCCATGAGGGTTCATGAGGGTTTATCAGGGTTCATCAGGGTCCATCAGGGTTCATCAGGGTCCATGATGGTTTATCAGGGTTCATCAGGGTCCATGAGGGTTCATCAGGGTTCATCAGAGTTCATCAGGGTCCATCATGGTTTATTAGGGTTCATCAGGGTCCATGAGGGTTTATCAGGGTTCATCAGGGTTCATCAGGGTCCATCAGGGTTCATCAGGGTCCATGATGGTTTATCAGGGTCCATGAGGGTTTATCAGTGTTCATCATGGTCCATGAGGGTTCATCAGGGTCCATGAGGGTTTATCAGTGTTCATCATGGTCCATGAGGGTTCATCAGGGTCCGTGAGGGTTCATCAGGGTTCATCATGGTCCATGAGGGTTCATCAGGGTCCGTGAGGGTTCATCAGGGTTTATCATGGTCCATGAGGGTTCATCAGGGTCCATGAGGGTTTATCAGGGTTTATCATGGTCCATGAGGGTTCATCAGGGTTCATCAGAGTTCATCAGGGTTCATCAGAGTTCATCAGCGTTCAACAGGGTCCATCAGGGCCAGGTCTGATTTATCTTCTGAGGACACGTGAGACATGGATTATACTAGACCTTGAAGAAGGGTCTCCCGTCTAGCTGGATTAGACACTGGTCAATAAACAGCCAGTCTGGGTGTGGGGAGACGTCATAACTGTACTTGGATGGATCTGGTCTGACGCTACGCAATGTGGAATCAATTGAAGCTTCACGTGACTCATGTCAACGGAAATGATTCAGACTAACTCTCCATTTTTTGTTCAGATTTTAAGGTAAATGGTCGTCATTTCGGATGTTTGACTTATATATGACACATTCGGAAGACTATAACATTGTGATGTGCTTAAGATCCTGAAACTGAACTTCCAACACTAATTACATCACAAGCCTCTGCCTCTCCTCCTGTCTCGCCATCCTCCATTTTGTCCCATAGACAGGCGGGGTTGCACAATCACACGCATGCGTGTTGATGGATCTTCTCTACAAAACTTTGACGACAAGCGTTTTGACCGAGACAGACGTGGGACATGTGACACGTGACTGGGTGGAGAGTGGACGGGAAATAGGCAGACACTCACACACAGCGTATCACACTCATTTGCATGGTCTGATCGTAGAGGATGTACGAAGCCAATCATCATTGCCCCAACACTCTTCAGGTTACACTCAAATGTTAGCAAAAGCCATCCAGAGGAGCCTGGCTCGTGGGTGAGCTTGCTTTTTCTGGGATTTGCCCGTTGTAGTTTTTCTTGAGGGACGATACATGTGGTTTGTATTTTCGTTGTGACACGAAAAATACCTCATACCCTGTGTGTGTGTATGTGTGCGTATATGTGTGTATGAATGTATATGTGTGTATAAGTGTGTGTGTGTGTGTTTGTGTGAAGTAGCCACGGGCGAAGCGGTGTAAAGAACGACATCGATGTGATTTGGAGAAGTGTGCCGTCAGAGTTCCTAAATAATTAAACGCGGTTAATATTTCACGGCCTACATGTCCTTATCAAACATCTTGATTGTGATATTAATATGAATATGAGACTATTGATTAATTCATGAAGTTTTCAATTAGAACACTTGAGGATCTGCTCTCATGTAATATAAAATGCTTTAATGAGGAATTCTGTGTTGAGTTACATTTGATTCAGTGTAGCTACACGCTGAAGACTGTGTAACTGGCCTGTGTTTGTCTATATGCACGTCACTATACCAGGACTGTGTTTGTCTATATGCACGCCACTATACCAGGACTGTGTTTGTCTATATGCACGTCACTATACCAGGACTGTGTTTGTCTATATGCACGCCACTATACCAGGACTGTGTTTGTCTATATGCACGTCACTATACCAGGACTGTGTTTGTCTATATGCAGGACACTATAACAGGACTGTGTTTGTCTATATGCACGCCACTATAACAGGACTGTGTTTGTCTATATGCACTACACTATAACAGGACTGTCTTTGTCTATATGCACGCCACTATACCAGGACTGTGTTTGTCTATATGCACGCCATTATACCAGGACTGTGTTTGTCTATATGCAGGACACTATAACAGGACTGTGTTTGTCTATATGCACGCCACTATAACAGGACTGTGTTTGTCTATATGCACGCCACTATACCAGGACTGTGTTTGTCTATATGCACGACACTATAACAGGCCGATTTGGCATGCCCTGGACGTGATGACAACATTCTAGACTGTACCAAATCTCTATGTTTAGGTTCGGAGTGGGTACAGTCAAGAATTATCTGGATGTTAAGGCCCCGCCCCAACACAAACTATCTCAGTATAATTCCTTGGCAAAAGCCTGTGCACACGGCGGAATTAGCATATGGTTTACATCTTCAATTAATTTAAACGTGCATTGATGATTAGGTCATTAACACATAAATGTAATTATTAAAGGTGGATGAACGCTTGACATGGCAGAATGGTTTTTGGTGGCTATTTAATTGTGTCTAAAAGGCTAGTGAAACATTTGCTTGGTCTTTTATTTCTTTCAGCGCTCTGATTGTGAGCGGTGTAGCGTACTGTGAAAGCCATTTAAGTACAGTAATGCCTCTGGAAACAGACCCAATGAAAGGTGTTTATTCACATGACGTGTCTGCTGCCTTTTGAACGTTAATGGGAGTAGCTTCATCAATCATGCGTTGTTTGCAAGCGCCAGGGTAAACTGTGTTCACCCAAGACAAATCTATCGCCGAACATCGAGTCACATTTCACAATCCAACGTTGTCCTGGGGGAATACGTAGCATGTCGTATGTTACGTATATCCTATGTTACATATATCATATGTAACGTATATCATATGTTACGTATATCCTATGTTACGTATATCGTATGCTACGTATATCGTATGTTAAGTATTTACTATGTTACGTATATCATATGTTACGTATATCATATGTTAAGTATATACTATGTTACGTATATCATATGTTGAGTATATACTATGTTACGTATATCCTATGTTACGTATATCATATGTTACGTATATCCTATGTTACCTATATCATATGTTACCTATATCCTATGTTACGTATATCCTATGTTACGTATATCATATGTTACGTATATCCTATGTTACGTATATCATATGTTACGTATATCCTATGTTACGTATATCATATGTTACGTATATCCTATGTTACGTATATCATATCTTACGTACATCATATGTTACGTATATCATATGTTACGTATATCATATGTTACGTATATCCTATGTTACGTATATCATATCTTACGTACATCATATGTTACGTATATCATATGTTACGTATATCATATGTTACGTATATCCTATGTTACGTATATCATATGTTACGTATATCCTATGTTACGTATATCATATGTTACGTATATCATATGTTACGTATATCATATGTTACGTATATCCTATGTTACGTATATCATATGTTACGTATATCCTATGTTACGTATATCATATGTTACGTATATCATATGTTACGTATATCATATGTTACGTATATCCTATGTTACGTATATCATATGTTACGTATATCCTATGTTACGTATATCATATGTTATGTATATCCTATGTTACGTATATCCTATGTTACGTATATCATATATCATATCTAACAGACAATTCACAACAATGGAGAAACATGAGTGATGTCATGAGATGGAACATCCCAGACATTGGACGTGTGGGACCATCTGGCACGAATGACCAGGTAAGAACCCTTGTGTGGTTTTTATGTTGCACAGTTAGTTAAGAGACAGGATATGACATCATGGCGGGGCTTAAACACACTCTTTGTCAGATCGGGGGTGTACCCTTGACCCAAAACGAAGTCAAAGAGGTACAGACACAGACAGATTTTCTAAATACACTGCTTCCCCTTTAACGACATCCACAATTAAAGCTCTGGATATACAATTAGAATGGAACGTTTTTTTTTTAATGGAGTTGTTGATCTTTGTACTGGTGCTGACCCGGTAACCTGCCTAATGTTCAAATTTCAATTTTCTCCTGAATTGATTATGTTAAACACAATATGTAATTTGTCAGGCCCTTTTTGTCCGAGTATAACAGCTTATGACTCAAATCTATTCCTGCCTTAACGGCAATTCCAGCCTCAATAGGAATTCATACAATACCTGGGAGAAGCGTCAGGGCTTTTGTCCCAGAACCGTGTTAACAGCCACGGACAAGTATTTATTTGATCCTTGTCAATAACAGCAGGCACCGTTAGCCGCGATCACAGGGCGATCGTCAGCCTTTGACACGAGCCTTAATGTCCGCCATCAGTTATTTGTATCGCCGGTTTCTGTTAGATTCTCCGCGGCCACCCCGTCGACCTCTCGCCCGCGTCTGCTCCGGTGAGGCACAGTGCCGACACTTACACGCGCAACTGGCGTCCGCCATTTTTCGAACCGTTGTTCACCGGCTGCGTAAGTCTCTGCTCGGTTTCCATGGGAACTAATTATCATTTCTATCACTTTGTAGAACGCGGTGGCAATTTCTTAGTGGAGAATTTTAAGGAGCCGTGTCTCCGGTACTTTGGTAATACATTGTTTCAATAATACCCTATTATTCATTATATCCTTAATTATTTTCGACTTGATGTGCCTGTGACGCTTGCCAATATGAGTGTGCATGTGTGTGTGCGCGTGTGTGTTTATGTGCAAACATCTACAGTATATTTACTGTTCATTGGCCTGTCTATATTAATATGTCTGCCACTTTGAAAGATGCATCAGACATGTGTCTTGTCGGGAAAATGCACAAACTGTAATACACCAGTGCAAAACGCACTTCCACAATAGCAAACGCGCATCAATTCAGGCCTCGTCCATCAGCATTGCGGTCAAACGATCACCCAGACAGGATCCTCCATCTGACATTGAATGACACTTCTAGTCCCTTCTGCAGCCATTGATCTAACAGACGATGAGACTTCTTTGATGATAATTGGCTCCACTGCAGGTGGAGTGGTTTTACCTCTACCAGGCTGTCGTCAATTAGTGTGAGTACTAAAGCCTCCTGCTCTGGCCTTTCATGGCCACTGCCGTCTGTGCGTAACACATACACCTGGCTCTGACACAAAGACAGTTCTGCCCAGTTGTTGGTGTAGTTCTACCAGGGTACGGCAGTGAAGACCAACCTCACATTGGATCTCTGTTTTCTCGTTGTAGACGCCTGTCCTTCTAATATAGTGTTCTCCGCTCGTGAAATCCATGTGGAATTCCTGGTCTTTGGTGGCATTTGGTAGAGTTGATCGGCTGTCAATAAGGCTGAGTTCATCTGAGACATTGAGATGAACTATGACTCTCACCTTCTCCCAACCTCCCCTTTAACATCCTATATGACTCTCACCTTCTCCCAACCTCCCCTTTAACATCCTATATGACTCTCACCTTCTCCCAACCTCCCCTTTAACATCCTATGACTCTCACCTTCTCCCAACCTCCCCTTTAACATCCTATATGACTCTCACCTTCTCCCAACCTCCCCTTTATCATCCTATGACTCTCACCTTCTCCCAACCTCCCCTTTAACATCCTATGACTCTCACCTTCTCCCAACCTTCCCTTTAACATCCTATATCAGATGTACAGATCATCTCTGGAACTTTTCTTGCATTCAATAACTCTCTCATCAACCAGAAACACCGGCTCTTTCCCCTCTGACGTCAACAGGGTCCATAGTTTCTCTCCCTCTACTATTAACCTACACTTCACCCCTCTGACGTCGAAAACCAAAGACTGGCATTCTTTCGTTTGCTATAATAAACACTTGAGTGTGCTGTATCCAACCCTCTGTGCTCTATCTCTTCAACCACGACCAATCAGGCTTGTGGATGGGTCACTCATTCCAGATCATTCTCTGATCTTTCACTGACCCAAGCAGGCATTGGTTGTCCTGTCACCTCCATGATCTCATCCATCTTATCTTCCCTCAGCCCAATTAGGGAACCAGCATTTCACCAGAGTTATCATTGTAAATGTTATTATACTATTTTCGAACATTTCATCAGAAATAACTCGTCATAGCAAGACATAGCAGCAATGCCAAACTACTGTCTGTATTGAGTTAGTCACGTTTGTTGACCTAAAAGCTTTAAGGAACTCCATGTAACACTAGGTGCACCTCCAAGCTGCAGAGGTCTTGTTTTCCCTCAGATTAAAACATTACTCCAGTGTTGACAGGAAGGTCCTATTCTGAGCTCTCTTTAAACAAGCGAGCGGAGCAGAGAGGACTTGTGTGTGTCTGGGACCTGGGTGGACATCCACAGTGGCCGAGGTCCAATAAATCCCACGTCAAGCTCTCAAGCCTTTCAAACAATAACAATGGCAAGGGCATAAATCTTGTAAGATAGAACCGAGCTTTGATACCAAGTCCCACAGGGGCTTATTTAGTTAAACTCTCAAGGTGGGGGGCTAGGATGACGTAGGCGTCCTTAGTCAAACAGCGGCAGTGTTTTCACGGCAGGGCTGTATGTGACTGACAGATATAAGACCCGACTACGCTGTCCATCAAAATTACACAGAACACGTCTGAAACCGAGACTAAACAATGGCAGAGATCCAGACGACTGGCCGTCGTTCTCGTCTTCAACGGGGTTCTGTTTCCGTACGGCGTGGAACATGTTTGTCTAGTGCTGTAATCTCATGAATACATGTGGTTTGACTACAGGAGTTATTTTGCGTTCTTGTCAAAGTAATGAAGTAGTCTTCATCACCCGCCCACCGTGTCTTTGTTTTACAACTGGTTACGTGGTTGTTGAGGGCGATTCGTTTTTCGCTAGCTCAGTGAAAAACGACTTGGCGCCCACCCTTTTAAATTAAATAGTACTACTTCAGCTTTGATTAGCATAAGAGTGACATTTGTGCAAATGATTAAATGCCATGACAACGCAAACCCCATTGATAAAATATCGGCGCTCCCTTGACTTTCACTCGTTAAATTACAGCGTGTGTGCCCCTTATAATTCCCTGTGGAACGTTTGTTTCAGACCATTGCAGGGAACGTAAGCTGCGTTATTGCAGCGTGGCCAGTTAAATCCATCACCGTCTCTACATCTTCTGTTCCATGATTGGCTGGCCACTTCTATAGCCAACGCTCAGAGGAAATAAGAGGCATCCTCCAGCAGAGCCGGGCTCTCAGTCTATTGTTCCTCCTCCCACCCGTCATAATTAGGAGTCCTTTGATTCCGTCTGAACAGAGGGACCCCAGTTGGCGTGCTCCTCCTAATGCTGCCTCCGGAGGCTCTCAGCATTGATCAGGCCCCTCCGACTGGCTCCGAGTTCTGTGATGAGCGGCGCTGCTTGATTCGCCGGACCGAGTTGGTCATCTTTGAAGACGACAAGCCGAGCAGTAGAGGATATGAAGAGTCCGGGATGTTTCCGTTTTAATGCGAGTCGACCGCTGGGCACCTGGCGACTGGGCTTGACAACGCCAGTGTTATGGTAATTGCCAACGCTAACCGGGGAACGCC
The DNA here is from genome assembly GCA_029465975.1 of Dallia pectoralis. NCBI lineage: Eukaryota > Metazoa > Chordata > Actinopteri > Esociformes > Umbridae > Dallia > Dallia pectoralis. Next base: position 4,315,676 of record CM055738.1, on the reverse strand, counting down.
ATTTGTGGCGCAGTTTAACGGCGGAGCTCTCGAGGGTTTGTGATTATCTGCGGCAGGACTAACAGGTTTATTCTCTGGCTTTATATTTAGGCCACCTTATGGTTCCAGGACACGTCTGCGGAATTCGCTAAATCATTCTCAGCCTGTGTGGTGGCCGGGCTGACACAGTTGTGTTTGTTTTTCATCGGTGTGTGCTGTGCTCGGCCAAGGAGTCCGACGACCCGGCAGCGGGCGAGGGCTGGGGGGTGGTTGACTCGCGGGGGGCTGGGGGGGAGTGGTTGTGGGGTTGTGCAGGGAACAGCTCCTGGTGTCTCATAAGTGTGTGGTCGCGGTGGCTGCCCTGTGAAGAAACAGATACACTACTCCCCCACACACATACATATGCAGACACACACACACATGCAATGCAGACACACGCTCACGTACCCACAGACACTGATTGATAGAGCCACACACATGCAGACACACACACACACACAAACAGAAACTAATGTATAGAGCCACACACACATGCAGACACACACACATGCAGACACACGATCACATACCCACAGACACTGATTGATAGAGCCACACACACACACACACACACAAGCTTTGGCCTCGGCTCCTGCAGTCAGATGCTGACATGTACTGCTTGGTGAGGCAGCACTTGGTCTGCAGCCACAGACTCTTCCAGAGGGAAGGTGCCAAGTGCTCGTCCATTATAACAGGATCTGCTCTCTCTCTCCATCTCAAGTCATTTTCCCCCATGGTGCACCCTGCTTGAGTGCTGTGAAGATACGGGAGGCAGAGTGTGTTTTTGACATTTACAAAAATTGCCTTTCGGTCACGAGGAGCGTCAGCATGTTGAATGCCTTGTAACAGTCGGTAAGAGATCAGGGTCGGCAGTTGAATGCCTTGTAACAGTCGGTAAGAGATCAGCGTCGGCAGTTGAATGCCTTGTAACAGTCGGTAAGAGATCAGGGTCGGCAGTTGAATGCCTTGTAACAGTCGGTAAGAGATCAGGGTCGGCAGTTGAATGCCTTGTAACAGTCGGTAAGAGATCAGCGTCGGCAGTTGAATGCCTTGGAACAGTCGGTAAGAGATCAGCGTCGGCAGTTGAATGCCTTGTAACAGTCGGTAAGAGATCAGCGTCGGCAGTTGAATGCCTTGTAACAGTCGGTAAGAGATCAGCGTCGGCAGTTGAATGCCTTGTAACAGTCGGTAAGAGATCAGCATCGGCAGTTGAATGCCTGAGTGCATCAGGTCTTGGAAACTACGGAAGCACTGATTCTCATAGTTTTAGCGAATCACGTCTGCATTACTGGCTTCATTTAGTTGAAATCCAATCATGGACTATTTATCTGTTTTTCTCAGGCTATTGGCTTCAGTCTGGTCACACGGGCTCGGACCAAAGCACTATCCATAATCTCCAAGTTTGACCACAATTGTTGGTGTCCGGTGTTTTTTGGGTTGGGGAAAAACACTTGGCATGTTTGAGCAACGATAGATTCCTTCCACCTTACTTTAATCGGAGAATATGTTCTCTGATATTGCCTGGTATGGTTTTGTTTCGATATGGAACCGAAACCAGATACTTGTGTCAGTACGGGGAAGGCAGATGTGGGTGTTCCCATGAGTGAAGACGTTTGTGATCCACGGTCACATAGAGACTCTGATTAAAGGATTCCATATGGAACCGAAAAAGATTTCTCCATGGAGACAGAGAGAACCGTGGAACCGCAAGGATCCTCCGGACAGATGAAAGGCGGGGAGATTAGAGAGTGTCAGTGAGCGAGTAGGAAGAGCTAAATAAATATACCAAACCCTGGATCCTCACGATATCACCATGGCGACTACTTCAAACCCTAATGTGTCATATCCATTAGATCCTCCTATGAATTTGCTGACTGGGTCGGAGTGTTACGCTAACAGAGACAGAAACCTCAGGACCGGGAGCAGACAACGATAACAACATAACCAGTGGTTGATGATGAAGGCCTTGAGAGGAAATTTGACCCATGAAATGTGATTCTCTCTACTAACAGTTCAGAAACATGAAGGATTGTGGGTCGGGGATTTTGCCTGCGAGTGTGATGGTTTGAACTGAATCCAGAGATTACATTGACAGTTTGGTGGAATTGAAAAGCCCAAAGCCTTGTTTTAGAGTTTAGAGACCGTGTCCTGATTTGATTGGCCATTCTGGGGTCACCTTATCAGGAACACCTTATCAGGTACACAATAGAAAACAATTACCTCATCGCCACTTGAGCTCAGGCTGTGTTAAAGGGGCACCGTGTGGAATCCTGTTTCTAAACAACAAGACGACTTATCACCTGTATCTTAACAAACAAGACCGCTATAGTACTAGCTAGTCCAGGGTGGTTTAAGGTTAAAATGATAGTACTGACTGGTATAGTACTAGCTTGTCCAGGGTGGTTTAAGGTTAAAATGATAGTACTGACTGGTATTGTACTAGCTAGTCCAGTGTGTTATAGGGTAGAGTAGATAGTACTGACTGGTATAGTACTAGCTATTCCAGGGTGAATTAGGGTGGAGTGGAAAGTACTGACTGGTATAGTACTAGCTAGTCCAGGGTGGAGTGGATAGTACTGACTGGTATAGTACTAGCTATTCCAGGGTGAATTAGGGTGGAGTGGAAAGTACTGACTGGTATAGTACTAGCTAGTCCAGGGTGGAGTGGATAGTCCTGACTGGTATAGGACTAGCTAGTCCAGGGTGTTATAGGGTGGAGTAGATAGTACTGCAAGTGAAATGAGATAGTAATCATATACTGGCAGGCAGATCCGTGAGAAAGTGTACTTAGGGAATATGTCAGCCGCTCAAAGCAATTTCTCAAAAAATAGTTTATTTTTAACATTAATTCCAAACATTCACTGCATATTTCAACTGGTCTTTTTGTTTGTTTTTGTGCTGGCAGTACTATAAAAATAGACGTTGCCCTTTAATCAAAATGTTGAAACCATAAGTTTCTCATAGCGTTCAGTCGGATATGCTGGGCACAGGTGGTGATCTCTTCCTGTTTCCACTGTCGTCACGACAATCTGTCAGTATAGTCCAGAACATTCTCTGTCTGCTGCAATTCCCATTTACTTATTTACTACATAGTAGAAAAATCTGAAAATCTATAAAAGTAATTACATTTGAGGTATTTTTTATTAGATCTGAGATAGAAACTACGAACAAATGTAGTAGAATATTAACCTTTAGATGTGACTACTAATCTGAAACTTGTGGTTTGGAATTCTATCAAAATTTGCATGTTGAAGATGTGGAACTGACTGCGTTGTCAGTTATGACACTAGCAGAGAATAATTATGTGATGTAAAACAAATATATACAGACGGGTGACAAATTTAAGAAAAAAAACACATCAAGTTGTTATGTTAAAGGTGTGTGTGCCATCAAAACCTGCCAGCACAGCTTCAGATCGCTTTGCATTAACTATGAGTTTCTGGAACTCCACTGGTAGTATGGACACAATTATTCCAAGAGATATTCCCTTCATTTGGTGTTGATGATGACGTTGAAGAGCACCGTCTGACAGGACAAACCAAAATCTGTTTGCATTTTGTTGACACCCGGTGACTCTGAAGGCCACAGCATGTTAGTCCCATTTTCATGCTCCCTAAACCATTTAGTGATCTGACGTTTCCCCGTTCATTTGTCACCCGCCTGAATCAACAGTGTCTGTTTGCTAATGTCCATGACGTGCATTAATGCGTTGCTGTCGGAATAGATTCAAGCCTTTTAGTGCATAATGTATCCTATTGAAATTCACTATTACATCATATAGCTCCGTTGTCTAATTCGTAATGCCACCAGGTTGTAAATCAAAGACCGACAGATTATTTGCGATCTCCAGACGTTTTACTGTTTCAGTTTTAATCACTTAATATTTTGGATCGGAGCACACCAAGGCACGGCTGGAAATATCCATCAGGTCTCAGGTCAGCCATACGATCTCTAATGGAGTCGTGTGTTGATGGTGGTTTGGTTGTCAAATATGAACACATTTTAGTTATAGCCAACCTGTTAAAGAACTAGTTTAAAAAGTCGGATTGTATTTCCTTTTAACGAATTACGTATATTAGGCGACAACCCGCCGCTCCGGATAAGAGAGTCTGACAAATTACTAAAATGTAAATCTGTATTAGTTCCGGTCTTCACCTTGAAAATACTGTTTGCTCTTCTGTGCTTTAATTTATGTGGAACCAGAGACAGCGCACGTAATTACACTATTTTTCTTGTATGTTACTAATTTAGCAGACGCCGTTATCCAGAGCAACTTAGAGTAGTGAATCCATAAATGAATGTGCTGGCAACCCCTGGGACTTGAGCGAACATCCCTGGCTCTACCAACAGTGTCACAAGGAACCATTATACACATGTTTTAAACACAATATCTTTAGTAGCTGCTGTTGCCTGTAGCTGCTTTTTTGCAGAAATTGCTTCGTGTAGCCATTTAGTAAGCGTCTATTTTTGCAGATTTTTCTCCACAGTAGTGCTACAGCTCATGTTTCTTTCTTGCATGCGTTTTTCCTGGATTGAGATTTGGGCATTGACTCTTTTGACATTTTCTGACCCTCTGCACATTGTTTTCCAGAACTGCTGTGGCTTTGTTGGTGTTTCGACTCATTGTCCTGTTGCAGGTTCCATGTTTGGTTCAGCTCAGGTTTTTTTTGACAGACGGCCTCACCATTTTCCATGTTGCACATGACAGAATTCAAGGCTGACTTACTGATGGCCAGGCCCTGACAAAGTGTAGTGGTTTTCTTTTCATGCCTGGCACACTGTGGCCAAACAAATCCACCTTTGACACATCTGTCTGGAGCACATTGTTCGAGTAGATTTGGTCTTCACCCAGGTGTCAGGTGTGTCTTGATATTATTTCTGAGACTAGAGGCTTCATCCCTAACCTCTCATATAGGGCAGCATTGTGCAGTCCCCTTTCTGACAGCAGACTCGGGCAATATGACATTGCTTTGATTAAAGCGTGCCCTGCGCATCCCATGATGTGACTTTGTTGTTCTTAGACGCATCTTTTTTTCCAACTCTTCGGCAGGACATCGGTGGACTACTTGTCCTGCGTAGATGCCTGTCGTCTGGAATTATCCACATCTACAAATGATCTGTCAGACATCTCCCAGAGTTTTGGACATCCATAATGTTTCTTTCCGAATGCGTCCGATAGCTTTTATGGCATGTCCTGTTACGCCACATGCGTATTGCTCAGACCACCCTAAACCATGATTGTAATATCATTGTATTCGTTCTCTAATAATAGGCACCTTTTCTAGTGTCCGTGGCACCTATTTGAGCTATTTTCAATTTTTTTTATTCCTTAACCTATTAACCACGTGGTTAGAATACAGATATGTGCCCGACGTGGCTCATATTTCACATTGTGAAATATTACTAATATTAATAATTCATAGATACAGTAATAAACACATGCTTTCCAAAGCCCACAGCCACAGCATACACATATCCTTCGTCAGCCGAGTACAGTAGTGGATGTACAGATGTACTCGTCAGAGCTTTCTGATTCATTATAGGTCATGAGAGTCACACACACACACACACACACATGCTAGCACAGTCACATACATAGGCACACACTCTTACCATGAGAGCTTCACAAGGACAGCTGGCTAGCCAGTGGAAAACACATTACACAACCGCTCATTTCAAATGGCAGTCCCAATGGAATAGCTTGGTGTTTTATACGATCTACACAGTGCAAGTGTGTAATGTGAAGTGTGTTTACTCGTCTCTCTTTTCACTCACACACACACACACACACACATAGTTCAGCCTGTGGTGTTTTTTTCTTCATCTCCAAAGTGAAAAGTGCAGATATTTCTACTTTATTTACCGGGGCCTTTGCCAATCAAAATGTTTCAGTGATTACTATCCGAGGATTAGGGGTATTTTTCCGGTCGAATGTAATAGCCTCCGTGTATTTTAACCTCCTTTTAATCAGCGCGGAGAAGGAACAATCACTTACATCACCGGGAACGGGCCGGCCCCTCCAGGCCAACGTGTGTTGCTTATTTATCCAGCGTCTCAGACTCCCCCGGTTTATTTGATCAGACTGAGCCAAATTCCAGTATCGCCTCAGTTCAGGCGGCGCGAGGCTCTTTGAGAGATCAGAGGGGGCGGGCGAGGGCCACGGGTGTTGTGGGTAAGAGTAAAACATACCTGGCTTCCAGTAGTGGAAACATCTGAGACGTGGAGAAACAGGATCACTTAGGAGTGTGTGACTGGCGTGTGCTATGGTTGTGAGGGACAGGGCTTAATGCTAACGTCGCTGGCTTCCATGCGGACGTCGTGGTAATGAACAGCGGCCCCGGGAAACCCGTAAACGCTGCTGTTTTCACCTGCTAGTGTGTCGGTAGCTGTAAACTCCAGACGATACGCTGACGATCAAGTCAACGTAGGATCACGGTGAGGTCTGACTCATAACACACTCACACACACGCACTTATAGTATTTGTATTTAAGGTATTCAAATTATTCACACACATACACACACACGCACTTATAGTATTTGTATTGGTATTTAAGGTATTCAAATTATTCACACACATACACACACACACACACGCACTTATAGCATTTATATAGGTATTTAAGGTATTCAAATTATTCTTAGGTAATGGCTAGTGGCGTATTTGGTTTGCTGTGGTGCCTGTGAATCAATAGAGGTTTGCATTCTATCGGACCACAGATTGGCTCTAGAATATCTACCACGTTGCCAGGACGTTAACTTCAAGATCGCTAGTTAGATTCTACAGGCCAGAAACCGGAATAAATAAAAAAAGGCACTTGGGAGAGACACGTGGACGTTCACACAGAGATAGCGCTGGGGCGTTTTTATTTATTTATTACACTCAAATTGGACTCGTCTTTTCCCTGTAGAATCACTATTCAATGTCAACGTCCGTGATGAACACCTTTGAAACACACTGCTCTGGCCTCCCGAAGACACAACCGTCCTTGTCGTGACTTTCACTGCTCAATTATCCCATCTCCGTAGGGTAATATTTGCCGCTCTACGCTGTTATGTTCATATTGAAATCCGGAAAAGCAGATCCGCGTGTGCCATCGGGACCGAGGACCTCTTATCAGTGATATAACTAATGGAAAAGCGAATTGCATTGCAAGTGAAGACAAAGATAAAAACAGGTCAATAAATTGGTTTCATGTGCGATGTAATGTCAGCCTGCTAGCACACGTTAAAGGATTGGAAATTAGTGTGGGTCGAAGCTCCTCCCACCGTAATCGCCACACGTGCACGACATAGCAAATGCATTTAGCTTCCGTCTCCACAACACGATCCGTGGGACTGGCTGGACCTGAACCGGGCCTACAGCTCAGTTATGGACGGGGATACGGTTAACATTGTGTACATAAGGGAATGATCCACATATTTTTGTAGATGTAAGTAAAAATGTGGTCTCTTGACTTCACTGAAGTTACTTCGTGTGTGTAGCTCGAAGAGGCAATTGTAATTTCAATACTACTCCAGCGCTCCACACTTAACACACTCACAACACACACACACACACAGTTCCCACATTGGCTCAAACACAGACACAAGCACAAGCTCCCTCCAGAGGCGTGATCAGCTCATAGCAACACTGGACAAAACCAGAGATTAGACCACTAATGCATTTATTCATGGCCCTATTATTCCTTTACAAATGGTAATTAATGGAATATAATAAGCCACTGCTCACCATTCATTTTCATATCATTCTTTCCCGGTCCTCTGAGATGCGAGACGGAGACAGGCGGACGAGCAACAGTCCAACGGGCCCCAGGTCATATGAAGACTCTTAGAATTGATCCATCTACCGTCCCAGTGGGCCTTAACTGGCATCTCTCATTGATCTGCCGCAGTTCAGGTTTCGCAACGCTTGATCCCCCCCAGACCCCACGACGGTATCTACACGGTACCCACGTCTCTCTACACGGTACCCACGTCTCTCTACACGGTACCCACGTCTCTCTACACGGTACCCACGTCTCTCTACACGGTACCCACGTCTCTCTACACGGTACCCACGTCTCTCTACACGGTACCCACGTCTCTCTACACGGTACCCACGTCTCTCTACACGGTACCCACGTCTCTCTACACGGTACCCACGTCTCTCTACACGGTACCCACGTCTCTCTGCACGGTACCCACGACGGTATCTCTCATGTACGCTGTTTCCCGGCTGCCTTGGGGACCATTTGTGCATACTTGTGACTTACTGGTCATCAGAGACAAGAACATTAGAGGTGATTTCGGAGAAAACTAATTTGAATAAATTCATCACCTGAATGTGGACCAACAAGCACACGGCGTTTGCATTGAATAATGGGAGTGTGTACAGTGATTAACCTATTGTTACACATCAACAAAACAACCTTTATGGCCGTAAATAGAGTGTAGGAAAAATGTGCATAATTCTATCGGCCCGATAAAATGTGTGCGATTTGTATTAATTGCTGAGGAATGAATGGCTTCGTTAATACGTGGACATGGTTGCTCTGCAGCTGGCAAATGCTCTTCAATTTGTTATTAAGTGGTAGTCAAGTTGACCTTTTTTAATCAACATATTCATGAGGTAATAATTAAGCCAAACCCTGCTGAACTTCCCTCAGCAGAACACATGAACAATTATTTTTTACCGGTGTCCTAGTTAATCAACACGATGCATGAAATGTGTACTGTATGCTTGTCTTTAGTTTGTTAAAAGACATATCTAGGACATGGCGATAAGAAAAGTTATTTTTTTGTCTGGAAAAGAATTTAAAAAAATCTCGGATTGAGATTCTTTAGGGACTTGGATAAAGCTGTCAGAATGTCTTAGATGGAGCTTTCAGAAGGGCCTCAGACGGAGCTTTCAAAAGGACCACAGACGGAGCTTACAGAAGGACCTCAGATGAAGCTTTCAGAAGGACCTCAGACGAAGCTATCATAAGGACCTCAGATGGCGCTTTCAGAATGGTCTTAGAGCTTTCATAAGGGTCACATATCTAAGAACAGGTTTAAACCTTGCCAATGCCACTGGGCAGCTCTGACACATAAAGTTGTAGACAGGCTAGCATTGCTAGCAAGAGGCTTGTAAACTGAACTTGTGAAGCGCTGGGCGCAGAGTGCAATATCTTTTATTTGTTTTCTTTTGTACACACAGTTGTATCCCACAACAACAGAACAACAACACATGCTTTTGACGACAGACAGATTACCTGAGTGCCAGTAACGAGAGACACGTCAGTAAATATTTAAATGAACCAGATTGTGGGAGCTTGTTTGTCCTTCTCTCTGCAATATAGAGGCACACAAAGAGCCCAGGGATCTCTCATTGCTCATTCCAGGTATGGTCTATTAGTATCAGACAATAGCACCAGAGACAGACAAACCTGAACGAAAGCAGCCACACAAGAAAAGAGGATTGCCTTAATTATCTCTTTGATTCTTCGACCCTTCAACGTATTTTACAGCAACAAAACATATATTTACAATTACTCAACCTTTAAATATGAACCCAAAATGTAATAAAAATGTCATTTATGGTGAGGGGCGGGGCGGTGCATTTGAGTGAACGCCGCTTAACTCTTAGAGAAAGAAAACAGCAGGTTACCACCTTAGCCATGGAAACAACTGGGACAGACACAAATGCTCTCCCTCCAGTGAAGTTTCAGGGATTAGGGAAACACATAGGTAACGTGCTGGCCCTGCGTGGCTCTCTCCCAGGGGCCCATAAGCCCTCACAGATACTTATGGCTACGTTGACATTTTGGTGACATCTGCTAGGCATCCAGGAACCCACTTATCCTAACCTCGCTGGAACCGCCCCCCGACGCCTGACGCCCGCCCCCCTGACGCCATTCTGTCCTTTTCTTTTGTCGGTTTCATTAAATCTAAGAAGGATGACACGTCTCACCTTTTCATCCTCCCCTGTGAATGTGAAATTGTCTTTAGTTATACTGGGAAAGAAAGCGTTTAAGGAACCCAAAACAGTTGTGACACCCACCGCGAGCGGAACGACGGCGACCTGTGAGTTTACATTTGTGTGGTGCCACTTCCCCACTGGGATATTGATGTGGTGTTACAGGCCCGGAGCTAGCCAGGCGGAGAGGGAGAGGGAGGGGGAGAGAGAGGGAGGGGGAGAGAGAGAGGGGGAGAGAGAGAGGGAGACTACTGAGAGACAGAGAAAGACAACAGAGAGCCGGAGAGATGGACGTAGAGAGATGGACGGAGAGAGAGAGACGGACAGAAAGAGACAAACAGAGAGACGGATAGAGAGAGAGAGATGAACATTGTGAGACAAACAGAGAAAGAGAGACAGACAGAAAGAGAGAAAGACAGAGGGAGACAGAGAGGGAGAGACAGAGAGAGAGAGGAGGCAAAGTGGTTCTTAGAGTGCTTAGTCGAACCTGGGGTTCATGAGAGTACAGGCCGCCCCCACTTTTGTCCGGGTTGAGCTATGGTGTTTTGGTTCCCCCCACACCTAACAAGAGTGGATCAGAGGGAACCCTTGACTCCAAACACAACTGGAGAGAGAGGGGAGATTAGCTCAGTAGACATAGTATAAAATGGATTCCTCCGAAGCTCACTGAACTTGAAGGTGTGGGACAATCGTCTCGGAGGAGACGGCAGCCCAGTGGGGGGTTGTGGTTTTGGTCTGTGTGTGTGTGTGCGCATAAGTTTGTGAGTGTGTGTGTTTGTCTTGAACCCAATGGCTGAATCAACATTTGATTTTTCATCACAATGTTTCCATGTTGCTTAGGTCGCTCTACTACCCCTGCTGGCCGGAGACAGTATTGCCTCGCAAAGACCTGTGTAGACCTCTGCATTGATAGCTGGAGATCTCCATTCATCTACTGCTATGAAATATTGATGGATTCCCATGGAACCCTCCTAACCTCAAATCATACACATGTGGCTGGAATAGATTAATCTTTGAGACCATTCTCAGTTTGTATAAATACATGTAAATGCGAATTGACAGTTATATAAAAAGGAAAGTATTTTATTTTTACAAATTACCTCAGATCGAAGTTTGGGAGATAAAAAAATAAAGAAATCCACAGCTTGTTCCAGCAGTTCAATAAGTACAATATTGAAATACCTACATTTTGCTCAACATTTTACAGCACTTTTGTGTAAATAATTCTACATGAAATGTCCCTTTGTCTAATAACTAGCCACTGACTTCAATGTCAAACGAATGTATATAACAAATCTATTTCTGCTTGAATTGCATAGACACTATACGTGTACAGGACATGTGCAGAAAAACACATAGATCTATTTATTATTACATGAACATCACCCCGATGTTTATGTTCTCTGAACCATATAAATGGCTGGACGAGGAACCTCTTTCTGTTTTAACTATTGATGTCCTGAATGTGGCCACGCATCCATTCCTCTGCTTGGTCCTGGTTCTCCGGGAAAGCAAAGAACTGAAATAAAAGTTACAAATGAAAACATTTCGAAAATGTATAGGACTGTTCGGAAGAGCGCGTGTGTCTAAAATGGTGGTCGCACTACTTGTTCCAAGTGCTGAAGCACGGTCCGGAGATACTCTAAAAACACGACTCGGCCCCCGGGAGCAAATGACATGTGAAAATAAAAGCCTACTAAAAATGCAATCGTACAAATAAATAAAATAGACATTCCATTTGGATGTTGTATTATTGATATTGGACAAAATGGACTTGATGTGATGGCTTTAAAGGTCAAAGGCAGTTCACATGTGTGGCAAAGCAGGAGACAATCCGAGTGTACGAGTCAGACCACAAGAGGAATGCGGCATTTTCTCTTATTCCTCTGTCATGATGTACTCAGTAAGTTCACACCTCTCTCTTGTCGTAACATAAATGTTCAGCATCGAGCATATTAGAGCAACTAATGGCTTTGTAACGTTGTTTGGTCGCTCCACTGTGCTCAGTCAAAAGTACACCACCACCAGAGTAGCGCATTGTGCATCCAGTTCACAAAGACTAGTCAAGGACCCCCTGCCTGAACCTTTAATTTGAAAATTGATCTAAACTGCGGCAACGCTGCATCTACGGTTAAGCCTGTTTTATGCTTCTGCGTCGAAACGACGGCGTACCCTCGCAGACCCCTCTGTGTCGACGCAAACCCCTCTCCGACCCCTACGCCGTAGCTCGACATGCACCTCCAAAAAATTGTAACTACACGTCGAGGCGACGCAGACCACAAGGGCTGTGATTGGTCAGATTATACATCTGGATGTGAAATGCAACGCAACCCGACGCAGAACCATAAAACGACCACGACGCCGTAGGAGTGACGGCGTAGCTACGCCGTGGAGTTGACGCAGAAGCATAATGAAGCCTTTAGTAATGATTAGGATTCTATGGATGTTTTTGATCCAACATCAACTCTGTGATGCAGAACCTCATCTAGACCCCATGTCGACCTCATGTAGACCTCCTGTAGAACTCATGTAGACCTCATGTAGTCCTCATGTAGACCTCATGTAGACCTCATGTAGACATCATGTGGTGCCTTTGTTATGAGTCAATAATACAACAAAATATCTATAAAACAACAACATATCTATAACACAACAACATATCAATAACACATAAACATATTGTGCAGTAAAAAGGGGTATACGAATACCAGAGACACCTGAGATATATACAAATAATTATACATAATATTTCCTGTCACCCCTGTTCTTTCTACCCCACAGGACAGTTTAATCAACAGATATAGGACAGTTGAATACAGCTGCAGGCTCTCCAAAATAATCACACAGATATAGGACAGTTGAATACAGCCGCAGGCTCTCCAAACAAATCACACAGATATAGGACAGTTGAATACAGCCGCAGGCTCTCCAAACAGATCACACAGATATAGGACAGTTGAATACAGCCGCAGGCTCTCCACACAGATCACACAGATATAGGACAGTTGAATACAGCCGCAGGCTCTCCAAACAAATCACACAGATATAGGACAGTTGAATACAGCCGCAGGCTCTCCAAACAAATCACACAGATATAGGACAGTTGAATACAGCTGCAGGCTCTCCACACAGATCACACAGATATAGGACAGTTGAATACAGCCGCAGGCTCTCCACACAGATCACACAGATATAGGACAGTTGAATACAGCCGCAGGCTCTCCAAACAAATCACACAGATATAGGACAGTTGAATACAGCTGCAGGCTCTCCACACAGATCACACAGATATAGGACAGTTGAATACAGCCGCAGGCTCTCCACACAGATCACACAGATATAGGACAGTTGAATACAGCTGCAGGCTCTCCAAACAAATCACACATATATAGGACAGTTGAATACAGCCGCAGGCTCTCCACACAGATATAGGACAGTTGAATACAGCCGCAGGCTCTCCAAACAGATCACACAGATATAGGACAGTTGAATACAGCTGCAGGCTCTCCACACAGATCACACAGATATAGGACAGTTGAATACAGCCGCAGGCTCTCCAAACAGATCACACAGATATAGGACAGTTGAATACAGCCGCAGGCTCTCCAAACAGATCACACAGATATAGGACAGTTGAATACAGCTGCAGGCTCTCCACACAGATCACACAGATATAGGGTGTAAGGTTACACTCAGTAAATTGACCGCCACGTTCCGGCCATGCCGGTGTCCAAAGCAGTTGAAGCCATTCGCTGGTATTAAATAAAACCAGGGGACCGTTGGCATTCATTCATATGCTGGTCACCTTTAATAAGTACCTGTAACACATTGTGAGAGATGCCCTAAAGTGACACAGGTCCAAACGGGAACAGTCATTTTATTTAACATAGTCCACGGAGCGACTGTCCAAGCCCACCACTCGTTGACATCTCTCTCCAACTGCGTTATGTCAGTGTGTGCTGCAAAAAGCGTTGGGATAACCTAGATCGACAGGAGGAAATCATGGCGAGTGGACATTCTCTTCTCTTAGTCCTTTCCCATAATTGAATGTGCCCAATCCACGCTGTCAAACGAATCAACAGGGAGACTTTATATAAAGGCTCCGGGAGTCAGGATTACCGCTAAGAATCAGGGGACCAACCCCTACCTCCCCCCACCCCCCACCCACCCAGTTCACGTCCCTGGTCCACAAAATCCACCAGCTGTTGCCTTCCGCTAAATCCAACTGAATTGAAACGGATCTAAAAGGCCCAATCAGAGGATTTAATTTTTTTTTCACTGTGTACAAGCGCTGCTCTGGGAGATTGAGTGCATGTCTGATATAGCGTCACAAAAGGCCCAATATTCAGGCTGCCGGCGTGTCAAACAAAGACACGTGTGTGGGGAGAGCATACAGCATGTTAAAAGAGTTTGAGGTCAAACTTGGCTAAAACGGGGACAGCGGAGAGACAACAAAGGTGCAGGCCGATGCACACATAAAAAATGTAACAGGAGGTCCTATACAGATGCAGACATTGTTCCCTGGTGACTGGAGCGAGCTAGAGGGTGATTGCTCAAGAAGACAGCCAATCCAAAAGTGTGCGACAGTTCGGGGGGGGGGACTTCGCCGCAGGACCGACACGTTGAGAGTTCAGTAGCGGGGCAGTGTGGCAAGCCTGGTACCCTTCTGTCAAAACCCTTCTCCTCATCTTCGTCGTCATCACTGAACTGCAGATGAACCCAGATTAATTGTTTAATGTGGCTCGGAGGTAAGAAGGGTTTTTGGATTGTTGGGCTTAGTGATGGAAAAATAAAGAGGTGAATCTGTGGCCACGCTGACCTTAAATCCCTTCATTTGGATTTGAACATGTACAAGCATAATACAGCAAAAAAAATCCAATAAAAAATGATTATCACATTTTTATCATGGGGTGTGTTTTCTAAATACAGTAGTTACGAGTGTGCTTAATTTTTTTTTCTTTATTTACACTCTAATTTACGTAGTCTTGACAGTAAAATGATGTGTACCGTTATCACTCACGTCCAAATATTCTGTCTGATTACAATCTAATGCAGCACAAACACTATTCTGAGTTTTATTTCATAATTTACTTCCAGCAAATATAGTTTTATAACTGAGACTATTTATTATGTGGTAACTTGTGTTTAGTAAATAACAGTCAAACGTGATGCTTCTAAAAAACATAAATTCAGAGATTAATGCGTTTGTTGTAATATGTGTACACAGTAATACCATATGTATTTTTTTTTGTAATATGTGTACACAGTAATACCATATTTATAATTCTTTTATTGTAATGTGTACACAATAATACCATATTTATTATAATTCTTTGTAAAATGTGTACACAATAATACCATATTTATTATTTTCTTGTTGTAATATGTGTACACAATAATACCATATTTATTATTTTTTTGTCGTAATATGTGTACACAATAATACCACATTCATTCTTTTTTGTTGAAATATGTGTACACAATAATACCATATTTATTATAATTCTTTGTAAAATGTGTACACAATAATACCATATTTATTATTTTCTTGTTGTAATATGTGTACACAATAATACCATATTTATTATTTTTTAGTCGTAATATGTGTACACAATAATACCACATTCATTCTTTTTTGTTGAAATATGTGTACACAGTAATACCATATTTATGCAACAGGGACAACAATGATACTGCCCTTTTATTTGGTCATGAAAACTGGCTGCAGTTAGAAACACAATACCACTGTCCAATTGATACAAAGTGAACACAATTGGTATGATTTTGCAGAACAGTATATTTAACTAGATATTGCTCTTTTGCACAATTTCATACTTGTACCTGGTCATTACAATCTGCTCACACATCTAGACACTGCTCGTTTGCACAAGACAGATACATTTTACATATTCTATATCTCTTTTTCTTCTTCAGGAAAAAAAATTCTCTTTAAAAAATATCTGTGTATTATTGTGTAATAAAAATGTAATGGATGTAGCTTTCCACACATATTTTACATCTGTGAACATACATTTGATCAGACTTTAATAGGTTGCTAATAATTGTAAAGGCACAGTGTTTGTGCAAGCCGTTATGTCCTATCATGACATATGGAGAAAGAATTTCCCTAAATATTATATTATATCGTTGGTTGCTCTATATGATATAGGATTTCTGATATTGAAGTGGAACAAGAAAGCAAGAAATTAGTGATTTCCATTTACACTTTATACTTTTTACATTGTACAAGCCGTTTGAATGGATGCCTAAATTGAAATAAAGTGTTATTATAAATTATAATGTTTTACTTTCATTCTCAACCTAGCATGGTTCTGTCATAAGTTTTTACTTGACCTAAAAAATAATTTATATCATGCTAAATAAATAATTATAATAGAGTTTATGAAGTGTGTAAATCAGCCGCATGATTGATGTTTACTTTTTATTATGTTATTTTATAAAATATTTCCCTATTACACATAATGTTACCTAAACTGCACATCATATTGCTTTACTACAACCACTGTTTTGTACAGGGGATTTTTATTTTATTATTATATGTCAAGTCCTTTTATAATAACAAATTGCATATATCTCAATACATTAACTAGTATACAAAGGAAAACAATATTGATTCAGAATTTTTTTCTATATATTATGTCATTATTTTACACTGATTTTATACTGGATTTATTATTATGGATGAACTAAATTGCATGAATTTGATGTTTTTGTTTTACATTTACATAAACTAAATTATATATTTTCTTAACTTAATTGAGAAAATGTGATTATCAATTTTTATTATTTTATTGTTTTTTTGCCTCCTTTTCAAGTGCCAATATCATTATGAATAGATTTTGTTGTGAGTTTTCCACCCGGTCATTTATTCCTTCACTGTACCTGCACAACACATGCTAATGTCTTTATTAAAAGCATTTAGTGATACGCATTAATACATAATAACAATTCATCATTTTCTAAGAACATCTATTCTGATTTTGATAATAGCAAGGCCATAATTATTTATATTATTTAATTAAAAACAAATACATTTCCCAGAAACAGATTGTCTTCTGGAACCCGCACTTTTTGAGAGTCCGTAGGATCCGATGAGAAACCGAAGCATTTCTACCATAATTCATCATTTATATTAAACATTTTCTATCTCACATCTCCATGTCTAGGCTGTAACGCCAGACCTCATCACATGACACTAACGGCAAAATAAAACAATTACTTTCGCAACCCCCATCAGCACACATTCGTGACATCACAAATGCACACACGCACCCAAGACTATTCTGGGAAAATACCACAGACATTGTAAGTGCATTTTTAAACATTAAAAAGCGATTTATGGATTCTCGCACATGGGTCTATTAATCTCCAAAATCTGGACACACGAGCTAATGGGCTGGCCAGGTCTGACCGCCTCGCACAGATTGACAGAGTTCATGTAGAGTTCATCATGGCGGCGCTGGCGACATTAATGGCGTCAGAAGTTTAGATGCTGATGCTCCACATTCCGTCTGAACTCGGGAGCACGGGTCGCTGTAGCTCCAAAGTGTCCTGATTTCAAGTGATGTAATCCTCAGTCTCACAAGATAAGTTGCCTCAGATATTTTTAATCAAAGGGATATTTAAGTTTTTTTTTGCACAGCGGCGACGTGTGTGAATGTGTTCCTCAGCATGTATAACTATCCTCTCATATAATGTATGCCAGGAACTCTTGACCTCATATATTATTCTCTGTACAGGACATAGTGTCCAGAACCAAGGCTGTGTGACATGTAATAGTGAGGCTGCACGAGGTGTGGTAACACATGAGGCTGTGTGAGGTGTGGTAACACATGAGGCTGTGTGAGGTGTGGTAACACATGAGGCTGTGTGAGGTGTGGTAACACATGAGGCTGTGTGAGGTGTGGTAACACATGAGGCTGTGTGAGGTGTGGTAACACATGAGGCTGTGTGAGGTGTGGTAACACATGAGGCTGTGTGAGGTGTGGTAACACATGAGGCTGTGTGAGGTGTGGTAACACATGAGGCTGTGTGAACACATGAGGCTGTGGTAACACATGAGGCTGTGTGAGGTGTGGTAACACATGAGGCTGTGTGGTGGTGTGGTAACACATGAGACTGTGTGAGGTGTGGTAACACATGAGGCTGTGTGAGGTGTGGTAACACATGAGGCTGTGTGAGGTGCGGTAACAGATGAGGCTGTATGAGGTGTGGTAACACATGAGGCTGTGTGAGGTGTGGTAACACATGAGGCTGTGTGAGGTGCGGTAACAGATGAGGCTGTGTGAGGTGTGGTAACACATGAGGCTGTGTGAGGTGTGGTAACACAAGAGGTTGTGTGAGGTGTGGTAACACATGAGGCTGTGTGAGGTGTGGTAACACATGAGACTGTGTGAGGTGTGGTAACACATGATGCTGTGTGAGGTGCGGTAACACATGAGGCTGTGTGAGGTGCGGTAACACATGAGGCTGTGTGAGGTGCGGTAACACATGCGGCTGTGTGAGGTGTGGTAACACATGAGGCTGTGTGAGGTGTGGTAACAGATGAGGCTGTGTGAGGTGCGGTAACACAAGAGGTTGTGTGAGGTGTAATAGCGAGGCTGTATGAGGTGTAACACATGAGGTTGTGTGAGGTGCGGTAACACATGAGGCTGTGTGAGGTGTGGTAACACATGAGGCTGTGTGAGGTGTGGTAACACATGAGGCTGTGTGAGGTGTGGTAACACATGATGCTGTATGAGGTGTGGTAACACATGAGGCTGTGTGAGGTGTGGTAACACATGAGGTTGTGTGAGGTGTGGTAACACATGAGGCTGTGTGAGGTGTGGTAACAGATGAGGCTGTGTGAGGTGTGGTAACACATGAGGCTGTGTGAGGTGTGGTAAAACAAGAGGCTGTGTGAGGTGTGGTATCACTATATACCTTCTCTATATACCTTCTCTATATACCTCCTCTATATACCTTCTTTATCTACCTTCTCTGTATACCATCTCTATATACCTTCTCTATATACCTTCTCCGTATACCTTCTCTGTATACCTTCTCTGTATACCTTCTCTATATACCTTCTTTATCTACCTTCTCTGTATACCATCTCTATATACCTTCTCTATATACCTTCTCTATATACCTTCTCCGTATACCTTCTCTGTATACCTTCTCTGTATACCTTCTCTATATACCTTCTTTATCTACCTTCTCTGTATACCATCTCTATATACCTTCTCTATATACCTTCTCTATATACCTTTTTCTATATACCTTCTCTATATACCTTCTCTGTATACCTTCTCTATATACCTTCACTATATACCTTCTCTATATACCTTCTCTATATACCTTCTCTATATAACTTCTCTATATACCTTCTCTATATAACTTCTCTATATACCTTCTCTGTATACCTTCTCTATATACCTTCTCTATATACCTTCCCTGTATACCTTCTCTATATACCTTCTCTATATACCTTCTCTATATAACTTCTCTATATACCTTCTCTGTATACCTTCTCTGTATACCTTCTCTATATACCTTCTCTATATACCTTCTCTGTATACCTTCTCTGTATACCTGCAGTAAACCTATCACCCTGTCCTCTCAGATTAGACACTGGGTTTTAGTCTTATACAGCACATAATGGGTCCAAATGAAGTAATATCCCTGATGTCATCGGACAATATATTGAAACGTGTTTGTTGTGCCAAATGTATAGTAGTCAGTGTACAAAGTATCTGTGTACGAGTGAGTCATTGAGTATTTTAAATCTGTGCAAGTATATCTGATGGTTGGCTTCTGACTGTCTAACAGTTAGCAACCAGCACTGCCACTACAAACACAGGCAATCTACAGAAATGCCAAAGCTGACTCGCTGATCTACATTGAAACAATATTGTATTCAACCCCCTTCAACATACGTTACCGGGTTATTACAAACATCTCGGTTAAATGAATGCCTCAATTGTCTCTGGGAGGCCATGCTCATGATATGGAAATAATTTGAATTTGATTATGTCGTCAGGATGTTCAATAGAGCACGGCGCGCTTCAGCGGTTAAACTAAATACAGCTCAATCAAGGGCCCGCGTGATATTTCAATAACGATCCAGGCCACAGAGATTGATTGAAACGTCATCGTTTGCATCGAAAACATTCTCATGATATCGCTATCAGCGGGGTCGGAGATAAAACCAACCAGAACCGGGCCGCTGTGTTGGTTGGCTCTACAGAACAAAGCCCTCACAGCTGAGGCGAAAATAAATAAATAAAACGTTTGGAGAGGTGAGTGCTCGGTCAGCTAGGTCTGCCTCAGTTGTGTCACATCTGAAGTATATCATTAGACAGTTACTAATCTAATGTGGGGCGAGTGTGCCGTCTAGCGTACAAACTCCACGGTAAACGCGACCAGTTGAACACGGAAATGTACGGTTTGGCATCAGGAATAAAAAACACAAGCACGCGTATCAATGTGTACAGAATACGTTAAATTAATCGTAATCGTTAATCGTATGTTGCTTTCGGAATGCTTATGTCGTTTAAAGGCACTGAAAACCACTGAAACCGATATGAGTGGCTGTTTGAGTTCTACATTTGTGGTTTTTGTTTTACGTTGTGTATAGAAGAGGTTGTGTATAGAGTAGATAAACAGTTGTTGCTACCCGCACACCAGTTGGTTATTCAATTTTATAAAGACTAACATCTCAAATTCACTTAATTCAAAAAGTATTTTTAACACATAGTATATGTTTTGGGGATTTGGATTTACTTAGAATCTCCATTAGCTACCTCCTAAAGCCGCGACTGCTAAATAAATTACTCTTGGATTCTACACACAGCATACAATAATTAAACAGAAAAGTTCAGAACTAAAAGAAGTCTTGACATATAGAAAATATGGCTAGAACGTTTTGTTTAGATAATCCCCTACATCATGACAAAATCATATGACAAAATCATGATTTAAAGACTTCTTTTGGTAAATATTCATCGGAAGTTTTTAACCTGCTGAACTTCATGTTTTCCTAGTGCTATAAAGTCTGACGAAATCCCAGAATATCGCGAGCAGCGTCGTGTTTTCCTCTGGACGACGCGAGAAAGAAACAAAAGCGCATCTTTTGTCTGAGAATGTTGACGGAAATTTGATACCACACAAACACGGACGGCTGCCACAGCAACAAGGCCGAAGCATTAACCACAGAGCGGTGGTCGACTCGTTCTAAACCACGTCCTGGTGTAGCCTCGTAAGAGAACGGAGCACACTGACAAGTCAAGGTGTGTGTGATAGCCGCGTGTCTCGCTGTTCTTTCATTTCACAGTGCTCATGTAAAACACAAAGTGTCTCTGTGGCACAGATACGGACTGACCTCCGTATAACCAGCCACTCTCAACCACTCACTCGCCGGAGGGGGAATGCACAAAGAACACAGTCACTAAAAGTGAAAAAAGCACGAACAGATATCTTAGGACACAGGTGATTTTTAGTACACATTGTTTGACTTCACTTTAGAAATGAAATATAAAAGAGATAAAAGTTTGAGGGAGGAAAATTCGAGAGCAATATTCTTTTTATGCGAAAGCTGAGGTCAGTAAAAGTCGATTAAAGTTTGAACGTCTCTGAAAGATTAATGTACATTTTTCATTTTGAAAGCGTCCGCAGTTGCTTTTCAACAAATGTTTGTATTCAAACAACGATAGAGTTGAGAAATGTAATATTGTCAGCCATTAAAATCAAGACCACAACAGTTTATTATCCGCTTTGTACTATGACATGTCCTTCTACTCATCTCTAGTTACATATTATTTTGTAGAATGTAGAGAACGTAATATGTCATTGTGAATAAAACAGAGTATAGGATGTGGACCAGAAAAATTATTAGCAGATGAGAAAGAGGAAAGGAAAATAGATTTGTCTGGAAATAGTATCTTACTTCAGAGCTACTTTCATGTGTATGATGAATATTAATAAAAGTAGTATATATAATTGATTATTTAGGGGTTGTACAACTCAATCACATATACTGAAGATATGTCCTGTTATTTTCTGAAAATCCAGCACTCATCAGAATTCCAGCACTCGGACCACATAATAAAAGTTATCTTTGTCTTCTTAAATATTGTTCAATAAATGTGATATTAAATTACTGTAAAACTGTATATATATATATATATATATATATATATATATATATATATATATATATACATATACATATATATATATAATAAGTAATGAATTCATACATGCACATATATTAAATAACTGTAAAAATGTTTTACTGTTATTTAATATATATATAATTTTAGGAATATATGAATTGATATAATATAATACATAATTATATAAGAATAAAAATACATTTTAATATATATATACAGTTGAATATAATTTATTATTATTGGGTTCAGTATTATTTAATATATATATATATATATATACATATATATATATATATATATACATATATATATATATATATATATATATATATATATATATATATTAATATATATACATGTATTCAAATTATGTAATGTGTTAATATCATAATATAGATCATGTATATTGTAATGCTGTAGTTGCTGATCAATTTGTTCATGTTTGACCAATTTAACACAGACGTGTGTTTGCATGCATAATAAATATACTGTATTAAATACAGTACACATACTGTTATATATACATATGCAGGGTATCATTCAAAAGGCTACATGAACGTCTGGTACCGTTATATATAATTTTAACTATAGTACATTATAATGTACTGCAAGAATGCATAAAGCGTGACGTAAAGTGTGACAGTAGTATAGTCCACCGGAGTACCTTTCCCTTGTCATAAGGCTAACCTAGTCACACTACGATCAAATGACAGTCCTGGACTAGCTTCCTGCACTTTATAAAATACAAATTGTTGATGATAATTCACAACATGTGGGTGATAATGTGTTATTGATAATAATTTAATGATAATGTGCTGGTGAAAAAAAGGCACAATCGCCTGAAACGTTTCTGCAGAAGACTGACAGGGTTTGGGAACAAAGTTCCACCTGAGGGAGAGCCTGTAACTCTGGTTCACCCCGTTACATAAAACCATAACCCACATGACTCTGTGGATAACAGACATGAGACAATGTGATGTAGAGAAAGATGACATTGAGAGAGATAGAGTAAGAGAGGGAGACGGGGGAGACAGAATGAGACAGGGGGAGAGACAGGGGGAGACAGGGGGAGACATAGGGAGAGACAGGGGGAGACAGGGGGAGACATAGGGAGACAGGGGGAGACAGAGGGAGACAGGGGGAGACATAGGGAGACAGAGGGAGATGGGGGAGACAGAATGAGACAGGGGGAGACAGGGGGAGACAGAATGAGACAGGGGGAGACAGGGGGAGACAGAGGGAGAGACAGGGGGAGAGACAGGGGGAGACGGGGGAGACAGAATGAGACAGGGGGAGACAGGGGGAGACATAGGGAGACAGGGGGAGACAGAGGGAGACATAGGGAGACAGGGGGAGACAGGGCGAGACATAGGGAGACAGGGGGAGACAGAATGAGACAGGGGGAGACAGGGGGAGACAGAGGGAGAGACAGGGGGAGAGACAGGGGGAGACGGGGGAGACAGAATGAGACAGGGGGAGACATAGGGAGTCAGGGGGAGACAGAGGGAGACATAGGGAGACAGGGGGAGACATAGGGAGACAGGGGGAGACAGGCATACTGAAATCCTTTAATTATGGCCCACCGCTCAATGGCAGTTTCTCCAACCCAGGCTCAAGTTGACCTACATGTACTGATTGTTCATAATGAAGATTTCACTTTAACCGTCCTCTATGATCAGCATGTGTGTACATGTTTATGTGTGTGTGTCACTGTGTGTGTGTCTGTGTGTGTGTGTGTGTGTCTGTGTGTGTAGGTATGTGCGTGTATGTGTCAGTGTGTGTGTGTGTGTGTGTGTGTGTAACTGCGTGTCTGTCTGTGTCTGTGTGTGTGTGTCAGTGTGTGTGTGTGGGGATGTGCGTGTATGTGTCAGTGTGAGTGTGTGTGTGTGTGTGTCTGCGTGTCTGTCTGTGTCTGCGTGTGTGTGCGTGTGTGTGTTACCGAGTTCCCATATGAACAGTGTCGCTCTTATTTTCTAGTCATAAAGAAGTGCTCTGATGAAACAGGATAGGCTTTAATCTTCCAGGTATGGCTGTGATTTCTGCTTTAGCCTAATGATAATTGTTGCCCCGGACCCCAGCTTGCCCCTCAGTTCACCGACACTGGAATTCAATTATGTACCGAGCAACACACCCTGTTGTCAACTGGGCCGCTCAGTATTTCAACGTTGACCCTGAATATTGTCAGTCTCCTCCTGCAGGAAGTCAGTTTGGTTTTGCGGGACAACCCCACCACTCACTGACTGATGAATCCTGGTTGTGTTAGGGTCAGGGGTCAGAGGAGAAGTTGGAACTCCTCAAATACTCCTCACTTATCCCTCACCTACTTTGATCAGTCCCATGTTGAACTGTTTAATATTCAATGACAATGACCCCAAAAAAAAACGGTGAATTCTTGAGATGGCATTTATTTTCTGGATCTGTGAAATAACAGAAGTATTTTTTGTGTTTTAATGTTATTCACAATATTACTAATATTGTTATCATAGCTCTTAATATCATCGAGTTGATATTTTTATACCCGGTGCATAACTGTCAGGTTATATTAACTGTGTTAAGATATTTAGTGTGTATATTGTGTTTTCCATTAAATTGATTGTGATAATGTAATTTTAATGGTGTATGTTTAACAGTCTCAGGATAGTGACTCTGTGTGATTGTGAAGTGGACCGCGGGAGACAGGAAGACGTGAACCTAGTAAGATGGATTCGTCTACAACTTTCAACTGGAGAAATGGGCCAGCCCGTCATAAAGCCAGTGGACTTCTGAACTGTATAGAAGATGTTCTAACACCTCCCTACTGTACCCTTCCTCATTCTGACCAATTCATTCATCAGCTTCATGATGTTAACACGCTGAATGTTAGCGATTTTGTCATTTGCAATGAGTGTCGCGGAAACGGTGTGTTTTTAGAGGTAGAGTTCGTGGATTAAAAGCGAAAGGCTTGTCTCCAAGTATCCTGCTACACCGTTCATTATTATTTTATTATTATTAATACATTATTACATTATTACATTCTGATCTGTATTTACACAGCAACTCTAGGTTGCTGGCATTTAGGCTGCTAGCATAGCACTGCTAATGCACTCCTGTGCTAACATAACTGAACTAATGTGACCCGTTTTAAACAATGTACTAAAAGTTCAAGGCACAGCATGTTCTATTGAATACATTTGTTCCCCTTCGTTGCTCCTGCGCTAATCTGTGTTAGCGGGGTGTTGTGTTAGACCAGCAGGCTGAGCCTGGCTCCCTTATTTTCCCTCCTGCATTTTCTTTTTACGGAATGCTTTTGTGCTCGGTTTGACCACGTATTCGAGCACGGCAAACGTCCATTTGACTGCGTGGGTTAAGCGGCTGCCGTTACACACACAAGAAACAAGATGGCGGCTTATGGTACCTTTGCCCCCAGCACTTTTTCCTTGCTGCGTCAGGGAGGGAATGAGGAACCTCGACGCAGACTCTGGCAGAACTACGGCCAACGATCTCTCCTGTCGTCCTTGAGACGAGGCACCCGGCCGGAGATTATTCTACAGGTTTACAATCTGTCCGTTTTACTTTAGCAACCTCATTGTAAACTCGCTAAATAAATAAATAAACCTATGTTTTGGTCTGAGCAAGACGAAAGCGAAACGTCAGCTCGGTTGGATTTCGTATGCGTACATTCCCTGTCTCCGCCGTTCCTTTTCCCTTCTCTCGGCCTCTTAGCTCCCTTTCCGAGTGCTATTCCTAGCGTTCTCTCTCCACGGCGGGCTCATAATATCAGATTGCACGGCCTGCCTCGGCCAAATGCGAATTTTATACTCGAGTGAACACGGGCTTTACACTTTCATTAGCTCACATTCTCCTCAGCAGTGCAAATGCCATGTCGCAGGACGAGGGGGCCCCGGATGACTGGAGCTGACAGGGAGGGGGCCCCGGATGACTGGAGCTGACAGGGAGGGGGGCCCGGATGACTGGAGCTGACAGGGAGGGGGTCTGCTGGAGCGGGGGGGAAAAGAGGGGCTTCCAGAAAGTGCAAGTTGCCTCCAAGGCACATGGCCACAAAACCACATACCAAGTCAAAGGACGGTCGCCTGATTGGCCACATATTCTTCCAGCGGCAAACACACCAGGGAAGGGGGTGTGGGATATCACATGAGGCCTGAAGGGAATGTAGTGATTGTCACGCCAATGTTTGATACGTTTTACTCATAAATACCAACAGTGCTTCCTGACATGTGTTTAATTCATGTCATTAATGTTCCATTTACTAATACAATTTGCCTCCGTGGAATTGCAGGTTTTCTAATTACATATGGAAGGCTGAGCGTATATATATATATATATATATGCTGTGAAGTCATTAACTGTATCCCTTAATTATGTCATATGTGTCGTTGTTCTTTTTAATCAAAACTTGTATGGTTGCCGTTTGACCTTTGACCTTCCTCAGAACATCCCCCGTTAAGAACAAGACTGGCACACTGGTGAAAATAATAATAGTCTAAAATAGAATTGCCATCGTGTGTTTCTACATCGTGCTTTCGTTGTCTCTCATTTCCACCACTCCTCATCTGGTTCCCTGCGAGACAAAATGAACCAAACAAATTGAAAGGAGAAATCTCCAGGTAGAAAAAAATGGGTCAAAAGATACAAGGATTGTTTCTGTCAGTACTCCCCCTGAGAGATGAAAGCAAATGCTGCCTCTGTCCGAAGCTATTACGGCGAGGAGTGCTTTCCAGCCTACCCTCTGAGCCTCTCCTCACGACTCGACTCCTTCCGAAACCCACGGCCGGCACACAAACTCCGCCTCCTAAGTAGTTTCCCGCACTTGAAAAAATTGACTTCTAATTACCAAACCACCCCGACCCCCCCATCACACACTTTACTCCCCTCTACCAGCGCGCGGACTTTGGCGAGGAAAAAAAACTGACACACTACTGCAAATGTGACGCGTGTGAGGCTATGACCTAGTTATCTGGCTAGAAACGCGCCCGCTGCAAGTTGCCACGGATGAGGGCGCCTGGTGGACGACGGACATGTAAAGGTTTCTGTTAACTACCCACGTACTCGCTGTGCATTTCCAATGAGCTCATATCTGCCGCTGCCATAGCCCTTGGGAGGGGTTAATACACTATTCTGTCTTTACGGTTCTGTCTCCACGGGCCTGACCGGACTAATAGACGAGGGCCATGTCCTGTCAACACATTGCCTCGTCTCGACATTGTTGCTTGCTCTCGATTCGGTTGTTACGCAAACAAACCGTCCTGTTTATTAGGTCCCCGGTCTATTAGAGGGGCCTCTCTATTATTGGTATTGAGTGTGTGTGTGTGTGTGTGTGTGCGTGTGTGCGTGCGTGCGCGCGTGCCTGTGTGTGTGTGTGTGTGTGTGTTTGATAGGAGTAGGCCAGCTCAATTAAGTGGCTCATTGGGGCTTCGGGAGACGACCAACTCAGGTCACCCATGTTAAAGTGAAAGATCTCACCTCTATATCCAGTAGAAGCCTCTCTCCCATTCTGTCCCTCACTGCCTGTGATGCCTGGATGAAGAGTTCACGTAGAGTGCAGCCGAAACATCTCCGGGACGTGTCATTCTCTGTCTTCCTCCAACCGATCTGACGAGTGCCAACGCTTCTCTCCCTTCTATTGCCCCCCCCGCCCCCGCCACACACACACACACACACACACACACACAGACACACACACACAGACAAACTTGACACGCAGACACACACATTGTCTCTCCATGCCCCTAGCTTAGCTGAGCCAGCATGGCAGATTCCACACATAGAGTGCATCCCCTTATAACCCCCACCTCCCCCCCATTCATCCTCAGTGGCGATGAAAGTAGATCTGCTCTTTAAACTAATCATCCGTTATGTGAAACAGACCTGATTACAGGCTGACAGAGGGAATTGAGGCCGGCTGGCAGAGGCTAAATGAGCTCTCCGCCCGAGAGGACCAGGCGCGTCTCACTTACGCCAACTTTTATTTGTACAGTTCCCTTCATTTGTTACAGTCGAAATAGTCTTTGGTAGTCAGGACAGGCGGCCCAAGTTGTATCTGGTCATCTTTTTCATTTGTGGCTATGTTGCTGTTTTCCATTTCAGAATAGAAAGCGGTCAGCCTCGGAGCGTACACAATTATATACCAATTTGTGTGCGCTTCCATCCCGTACGTTCTGTTGAACGTCTATATCACGAAGCCTTTGCAATTTGCTGTCGTTAAATTCTGCATTATTACCTCATATTTATGTCATTATTTGTGTTCTGACGGCTTGTTTACGGTTGTCGGGAAATAATTGAAATGACGAGGGTTTTGTTAACGCCGGAATGAATGAGACAGCCTCCACAAACACATCTCATTTTGGTAATGATGTATATTGCTATAGTAAATTAAAATGGCCGCTGCAATTGTAAGTGTAATTGAAACAGCAAATCAACCATAAAAAAATCTGCATATTTAACCGGCAATTTAGAGATTTAGTCAGGCTGCCTTATGAGTATGTTAACTGTAAAGTTATCTTTTTTAATTCAACAGTTATCTGGTTAGAGCTACTGTAAGAAAAAACATGTGTAATTTACATTACATATTACATAGACATTTCATAAAAAAATTAAAGCAAAAATTTGTATAATATATATTATAGTATATATATATATATATTTTATTATAATATATGTATTATATTATAATATATATTAAAATAATAATGATCAATAATATTGTATTGAAATATGCAGTAACAAATCTTTTAAAAGCTTTTCCTAATCTGGAGTTGACACACAGAGATTAGTGTCAAAATTCACAATAACTTTTTTATACAATAAATCCATTTTTTTACAGTTCAACATGGAAGAGAATTGGGCAAAGTTATACTGTGAATCCATCTAAATGAATAAAGGAAACGATGTCAGTATTAATTGGAATTCAATTAAATAGCAAAAGAATAATGCCATTATGCGATCTTAATTCATTACTAAATTACCTAATTTCAAAATGCAATTTAATCTACACTAGTCATCTGCATTTGTACAGAGCAATATATTATTTGAATAATGTAAAAAAATCTACAATGTAATATACAATATATATCTGAACCTCTACATAGTATTATAATATTTTTTATTGTTGTCATGTGTATAAAAAATGTATCAATATGAATTTTGTTCAACTGATTGTACACAGCCAGATCAGAAGCACTGGCATGAAACTGTTTTCATAAAGTAAATTATTTATTTGGCCCCAACTCTGCTGACATCAAGCAATCAAAAGAGGAACAGCTCTTGTAAAAGGTTTACGATCAACTCTTAATTATTGTGGACACAGCATACTAAATGTTACAATGGAGATAGTGAAAACATACGGCGGCATGTAATTGGACATGATTATTGAAGGTTAGAAAAATAAGTATACATTATTTATTACAGTTCACTGTACTATAAAAAATATCATAAATACTTTATATTTGCCAAATGTGTCCCGTGTTAATGAAGGTTTTCTCTATGCAGCGGTTGAACAATTTACGTGCATCCAATGCTGAGAAATGCACGCGAATCCGCACACTTACTTTGGGAAACTTAAATAAACACAGTGAGTAAGATTATATTTTGGAACTCTGTACATCTGTGTCGAAGGGAACGCCTGACCACAGACAGACTGCAGTTTTACAAAAAAGCAGTGTGTTTTTCTCAAGCCCACTGCTTCTAAAGCCAGGCCAAGGTATATCCATGGTGAAGGGAATTTTCCATGTGTAAATGGCAACGTTGCTAATTCACGACAGTCACTACAAGACACAGGAAATGGCTAGTCTCACAAAGTACCTCAAAGTCAACGTTTCGAAAGGCCACAATTTAATCTAACCTATTGAGAAGTGTTGGTACAATTATTACATGACATGAATAGCTAATTTCCTGTGTTAAAATATATTATGAAATATAATTCAAACGTAAAGGAGCATTCAGTTCATACTAAGGTGAAACTAAATAAGGATCATTATAATGTATCCAAATAAAAACATATATTAATCACAGTTCCCTCCATTCCAGTAGGTCCACCAAATGCACTGTCTGTAAACAAAATGGCCGTCCCCACAAACCTCTACGCTCAAAACTAAAGTCCTCTCTTCCGAAAGCAATCAAAATAAAGTCCTGCATAAATAATCAATACAAACTGTTTTTGCTCTGTCGGACAAAAATAATGAAACCTCATATCGGCGACAGAACGTGGAGATGTCGTTATTCTGTCATACGGCCGCTGCTGGCACATAGAAGCAGTCACCTCTGTGTTTCAAAGTGCTCTGGCTGTTGAGGTCAACCGGAGTCCCCACGGGTGAAATAGCTGCACATGAAAGAGTTGAATTGTAGGTCACATGCTGTCGTTCCCTATCTCTCAGTTGGTTTCCGCTCCGACGGCCCAGGGTGAGGGCCGGTTTCAGCGTGACGGCAAGACGAGGAAGCGACGCACGCCGGCACTCGTTGTCACTGCGGCAACGGCAGAGGAATATGGCGCCGGTCAGACCGACTGGGAGACGTGGTCAGGTGACACGGCACGTTGGCACGCAGACAGCTGACCCTGCGGAACTGTGGGCGTCCAGGCGGAAGATGTGTCAGGCGGATTTGACCTCCTGTTGCAAACACAATGGCCCACGCACACATTCTGAGGGACACACAAACGCACACGTACGCGGAACAAAATAAAACAAGCGAAAGAACGTAGTCAATATAAGTTAGGCAGCGTTGATTTTGGCTAATAGTGGCGAGAGGGACTGGGTTCGGGCTGAGTTCAGACGTTGAGACGTGGTTTTAGTTGAGGAAAAGTGTCCGATGAGACAGGAAAAGCAGTGATGTGTTAACGTTTTTCCGACTTATTAAATCGGCCTGGAAACCGAAAAAAAATATTGTTCGGTTGTCATAAGCTGTGTGAGTATATAGGTCATGTTAAATGGTATTCAAAGCACACAGAGTAGCTTTTCTGTAACTGTAGTTTTCAGAATTGTTCAACGTTTTTGATGGTAGAAATTCGATCAACAATTCGAATGTAGTTCTTCAGAAATCAATATTAGATTGGCAGCTTCAAATAGCTCCAAAGTATCAAAAGCAAAGATTGCCGATAAAAATAATAATATAAAATCACTAAAACGTAATATCCTAAACAATTCCAATCTAAAAGGCATACTTGATCAAAACTTTGAGATTCTAACATTATTTTCATGTACATTATTCTAAATATGTGTTGCCTGAAAAAACACAGTCTGCATATTTAACTGAAAATAATTCGTCTAAACTATAAATAGGCTCTCCGTATAAAACCTCTACGTGCATGTCTGCGATGTTAAAGGAAAACCTGACACATTTTGCAGGGATATTTTTTCCTTCAACTTCTCAGCTTTAGGAAAAAGCATTAATAATGTGGGTACCTTTTAGGTGAAGTCATCACTGGTTTAGAGTTTAGGCACTGTCATCACTCACCCCAAATAAGTTTATGATAAAAAATGAATTTAAATATATGTTGTCATGTAACAGCAAACCTCTGCAAACCTAATATCTTAGATAGCTTGCCAACAAAGAGTGAATAGTTTTTACATTGTAAAAACAATATATACAGTAGTAACTGTTTAAATGCCAAAAAGATGCCAAAAAGAAAAGTAAATGGTTGGCAAAGGGAGTAATTACAAAACCTCATAACTCACACAATGCCAAGATGTATTGTTTTTTAAATGGATTGATGGAACTTAAACGTAAGTGTCTAAACTTCTGACTAGACAAACCACTTCTTTGTGATTGTTCAAAACCTAGTTTCAACCATTAATCCTGGTCAGAGGATTTCTGAGAGCATAGTCAAAATAAAATGGAAAACTTTATGATACATTACTGAATGACATATTTGTTCTTATAGTTTAGACAATATTCTTTAAAAAAATGTATTTGTATTTTTAGTGACCGTGTTCGTTTTAAGCTAAATTGGAATTGTCCTTGTTCATTCCTTAAAATCCTCTGATTACCTTAATAAAATAAATAAAATGTATTTTAATTATTACCATTACATTAGTTGTTGTTCCCTTAAAAATAAGACTTCTGTTGAATATGTTCCCGGTGATAAAATATTTAAACATTACATTTTCATTAATTTGTTTTCCCATTAAGCATGTTCCTGTGAAATAAATATTGACCTCGGCACACTCCCTGGTTGGCTGGCAAAAGGCTTCAACTAAAAACAAATGTGCAACGATGAACGGAAATCAGAAAAGTGTTATTTTATTGTAATGATCCTCTCCGTGACTTCTGGGTCAGAGGTCGGCAACGAGAGTGTTCGGCCAATCACAAGTCCAGGTGCTGAGCGTAATCACATTCATAACGTACAGTAAACCAACTCTAATGATCGGAGTGACTCCCATGCAAATGACCTGCCTTGACCCTGGTCAAAATAACAACACAATACTCTGCATACACACACACACACACACACACACACACACACACACACACACGGGCGTACGTACAAACACACCAGCTTAAACAAACTTGGACGTTAACACAAAATAAATTAATGTCACGCACACACGCACACACACACACACACGTTGTGGCTCCAGTGTAAGGCTTGTGAACAGACCAAATGTAACGGAGGAAGTGAGATCTTGGATTTACCTTCTCTGGAATGTTCTATAGAGAGTTGTCCTATATGTGCATTATGCCGCAGTAAAAAACTATCTGCCTTACTCAAATCCATTTAGCATCGGTACTGTCACTTGATCAGACACATTGGCAGAGGCACTTGGACAGCAATCGTTTAAAACACCCACTTGAATTGACATCTAATATGCAACCTGTTCTTCTTCCACCAAATACAAATTCCAAATCATTTTGAAAGAAGTTCTGAGGGCGTCAGACCTTGTCTGGTTGGGACAGGCTGCCTTCTTGTCAATCTTACAAGGTAATGTGCTGAGATGTGCAGGGAGCTGGTTTAATCGAAAAAGGACCACTGAGTGGTTCTGATAGATGCATCTGATTGGCTAGGGTCCGACCAATAGATCAGAGGGTGACAGGAAACGGCCCAGCCCGTCTCAAAGATGCACTAATCACTCAAACAGGCGGATACATAGTTTCCAGCCGCAGACATCAGAGATTCCAGGGCAGGTCAGGAGGAAGGTTCAGGGAAGTATCCAGTGTTTAGAGGATTGTTTAAAGATGTTTAATGCGTTTGACCCCACATCGCCCAGAGGCTCAGAAATGATGCTATGACACTATTGCAATATTTTATTTGAAATGATCAAACTTTATTAGCCTGGCCGTTCTACGCTACCTGTCAAAACAAGTAGAAACATTTTTGCTGTATTCTTTAAATCTTTTTGACGACCTCTTTCCCCTTAATGTCACTATGGATGAATATATACGGTATACTTTTGAGACTGCGTCAGCGAGGTTGTGAGTTTTTTAAGTGTATCTATCCTCAAGTGTCGTCAAATCCTCAGTGTGTGCGGGCTATTTGGTAAAAATTAGTCGACTGTTGTCTGGACGCGAACCAAAACGCATTTGTAGAAAAAAGGGTCACATATGAGTGGCGAGTTCGGAAACCGGATGCACAAATCCGAACGGACGGGTGAAATGAACTGAACACACAGACCGTTCCTAATGTCTTGGCCGCACAAATCCCCAGAACCTTTTTCTGTTCTGAGGCCGACACACGGCGGCTGCCATGGTTCAGATTGTTTTCAGATAGCAATCTAGTTTCCCCTCTTTGAGACGTCCTTAAATTCATCAGTGTCGTTGTATCACTTTGTGCCGCGATCACATGGAGATAACTTCCTCTGGGTCATTACGGCTGAGTAGGAGGAGGTTAGAGTAATGGATTTGATTGAACTTGAGCCAGGCTGGGGTGAGGTCCAGCTCACAGCAGAAATACAATATATATATATTTATATATATATATTGTTCATCTTCATTGCTGTCTGTATGTGTGTTTACAGAGCAGGCAGAGGGGAACCACAGTCCTAAAACCCTTATTAATGCCGTTCAAATTGATTAAAGCGCTGGCTTGTCATATAAAGTGTCTGGAGAAGGAAAGGCTGAAAACCCATGAGAAACTGATTTGAGATCAGTATGGCTGCTGAACAGAACATTCGATATTTTCGAAGATAGAAATTGGATTAATGTTTCCCTGATGATCGCTGGTTTGTTGGCTCATATAATGTCTAGGACGGGTTCAATTGAATGTTATAAAGCACCTGGAAACCAAGTTTGTGATTTGATTTCACGCCATTCTGTTTGATTCCGTTTCAGCCACTACAACTCATAGATACATTTCGTCAAAACACGGTTTTGTTTGGAACTTTGTTTGGAAGCGGTGATGTAATCAATGATTCCCTGTTATGAGTTTTAAAGTACATTGGTAAGAAAAAAAAATATAATCTTTAAAGACGGCACATAGTAAGTCGTGAAACCTTTTGTACTAATTTAGATTTAGATCCACCATTTGTATATGCAGTGAAAGCATAACGAGCTGGTAAATTATGCAACTTCCCAGATTGTAGGTGACTAAAATTTAAATAACTAAAAATGTCTGACTGACTTTGCTAGCTAATGACAATGTGTGTCCAAGCTCCCAGTGTAGTTTAGACTCCAGGGTATAAGTCCCTGTTTTAACTCATTAGCCGCCATTCGGGGTCTGGTCATATATTTGACCTCTTTAATCCCTTTTTTCAATAAGGCTGCGAAATAACACAATGTGGAAAAAGTAAAGTGCCGCGAAAACTTTCCAGATGCAATGTAATATGACTTAATTTATTAAGAATGATGTAAATTCCCTGTGAGTACATGTATAATGAGTATTGCGGAGGAAAAACGTTGATTTTAAAAACAAAACCACTGCTAGCTGAACCTGTGCCGGACTCTGTCCTTCCGACTACACACCTCACATAGGATACAAAACAATATAGACAATATAGACATTCATCTGGATATTGTTTCTCAACTTGAACCTGTACTGCCTTATTATGTCCCAATGCTATTTGCATTTGTGTTCTGTGAATTTATTCTATAACTGTATGTTGTCTCGCAAATGTCTGCTTTAGCCTGGCCAGGTCGCCGTTGCAAAAGAGAATTTCTTCTCAATCGACCCACCTGGTTAAATAAAGGTTAAATATAAATAAAATGTTGCACCACTGATGTCATAGAGGTGAATATATATCCAATCTATATTTACACCAATTTACAGTTTTTGTAGAGCTTTACAGTTCCAGAACATGCGTCTATCTAGATGTACGGAAAGTAGACGAGACACCGGGACTTTGGAACAGAGCTGACCAACTGAGATCAACGAAGGTTCGGTAGTTGAATAATAAAGCGCAATAGAGAACATGATAACGTAGTGAAGCATAAAACCTCTAATCCAGAGGGGTGGAACTTATTACACGGGAACTCATCAACTTCACCTTTTCTGTCAATCAAAGAGGTTGCCAGGGTAACCGTGTTATATCGCAGATCTTCATCATCACCTTTGCCGCCACCGGTCGTCGCCGTCGTCGTCTTCTCCTTGCACATCCTCCTTCAAAATACACCAAGCCGGCAGGTACACTTTGAAGTATCTTCTGAGGGATTGATTTTCTCCGTGATGTAGAGACCATTTACTGTACCCAATCTCACCGTGCGCTTCGATTTATCCGGTCCAGGTAGAAAATGATACGTTTAGGAAATGCCTGCAAATGAGCTCCTCTGTGTGTTCGATTGAGCTGATAGAATTACCTTCCTGCGTTGTGGTAAATCTAATTATGGACTCATTTAGCAGCTAAAGGGTTGGTATGCTGAGCGCCAGGGACGGCAGATAACCGTGTGTGTGTGTGTGTGTGTGTGCGCGACGTTGGCAGCGTCCCAGTAACCGTCTACTGTGTACAACCTTGCACTCTAATCATGTGCGTACAGTGCAGTGAACTCGTTGGGGTCTGAAAGACCATCAGAAAACACTGTCAAAAGTTCACAATGTGGCTTGCGAACGGGCAAGCAGTAGACAACGTGCAATATACCCACACTAATTAGCCTGGAGAAAGTTAGCGCGTGTATCGTTCTTTATAACCAGTTGTATTGTTCTGTTGGCCTCACGATGTTTGGTTGACCTGCAGATCTGATGCCACCTACCATTGCTCTTAGGGAGATAGTCAATACCAATATTGGAAGAGAGATGTTTAGTGTCTCTACGTGCTAAGAAAACACACTTCCTGTGCAGGCAAACACATCCGATTGGCCGAACCAGTGGCCAATCAGAATTAGTCACCAGTTGGCGATGCGCGAACGGCCGCGGCTAAACGTTCTGTAGCAGTCCCCCGTGCCTGTGTCTAAAGGTGACCCGAGGATAATGACGACTCGTTCGCTTTACTGGCACGTTTAAAGACGTGGGGTACAAGGTTCTGCACACGTAGGGTGAGGCTCATCAGCAACCATTTCAATTGGCCTACGGCATGTTTAGCCCCTCCCATTATTTCCAAACGTCGTTCTCACACACACGTACGCACATGCACGCAAACCCATATCCAGGAACAGACAGTAGGTGATCGCTGCTCCATGACCTTGGACCCTGGTGTTGAAATGAGCCTACTGGGAGGTACAATGAAATGAGGTGCAGGGCTGGCGAGCACGAGGAACAGGTGTATGATGGGTAGTTAGGGAAGCCCCCGGGGTGAGGCTGTCGCAGCAGCTGGAATTATGTCACACCTCCAATTTATCCCACTGTGTTTGACCAGATCACGATGCCCTCTGGGTAACGATAATTCTGTTTAGGGAATGGAGGTCTCTTCAGGGCGGGGCCTATCTGCTCTCTGTTTATGCGCACGGAGCACGATCCAATAAACACATCCCTTTGTATGAACACATGTTGCCATGATGGTCTGTTGGCCACATAATGAAGACGTTCTGGGAAATGTAGTTACTATATTATACCGGGATTTGGACAGTGTGATTAGTCATTGTTATATAATCGTAGCATCTGCAAATAGGTGGGTGGATGTTAAAATTGGTACAAACATCCTAGCTGGTCAGCGTATCACTGGCCGGCTGTTTGTTGAGGTAAATTGTCCCAGTCAACGGTTGGTTAGGTTGTTAGACAGGGCCTGCTTAGTCTTGCTCAATCCACTGTGTCTGTTTTCTTGTCTTGCTCAAACCACTGTGTACGTGGCTTCTTCTATCTGAATTTTGGGGACCTCCAAAGAATGTGTTTTCCTGTAGCGTAGCGTTCTGGTGAGTACTTCCTAGTTTCACAATCACGACCTTCGACTCCCCCAAAACCTTCTGGAGTTGCTTTTATGAATCACCGCCAAAATCGTGCAATGGACAACTCACAACAGGGAAATGCAGAATTCAACTGGCTAACAAGACAACCAACTATAAATATCTGTCATGTAACCAACTGTGGATCTGTTGGAATCACCATGGTTACTTCCAGTTGAATCGGGTCAGCCTTTCTTGTGTTTTTGTCTGGCTATTGGATTCAGACCATCTGTCTCTACATTGCTGCTTATTGTCTTGAGGTAATTGTAAAAGCAATTCTTTCTCAATCAAACCCTTCATTTTAATAGTTGCCATAAAACAATTCTATTCCACTTTAGTGACTTGGTATTGCTTTCTAAAGGGCATTGAGAAAATGGTTATGATACCTCAGGGAAAATAAACGTTATAATTTAAAGGCTTTGTATTCCGACACGATGCATCACAGTCAACCACAGACCACCCTAACATCGACGATTTGGTCGTTTAGCAGCATTATCCAGAAGAAATTACCGGTGAAATAAAAATTAAGTGCGCGGCACAAATGCAACAAATTGTTGAAGCTGTTTCTTGCGGGATTTAAACCCCTAGCGTGCTCAGTCGCTGGCCCAGCAATCGAAGCCCTTGGCCATCTGCCACCTCTTCTAAACAAACTGCCAGAAGAGATAAGGTTGTCTTTAAGACTCATATTGTCTCAGAACGTTTCTATATCCGATTAATTCATTGTGGCGAAGATGTAATGCTTTTGAGCTGGATACCAGGGTTGGGTAGGTTG
Source organism: Dallia pectoralis (assembly GCA_029465975.1). Classification (NCBI taxonomy): domain Eukaryota; kingdom Metazoa; phylum Chordata; class Actinopteri; order Esociformes; family Umbridae; genus Dallia; species Dallia pectoralis. The sequence continues at coordinate 4,277,541 of CM055738.1, read as the reverse complement.
CTGTTCATGAGTAAAAGTCAATGACAAGTTACTTGTCTAAATTTGTGTTTTTCAAATTAACTTTTAGATTACTCAAACTCAGTAATGTTATCTGATTACTTTTCGGTAGTTTATACAGTGATTACTCGCACATTGCATACATACAGTAGATCAACATTTCTCTAATTGGCTAAGTACCGTGTTTCTGAATAGCATTGACACCTCTTGACTTCGCCCCATTTTTTGGGGACTGATAATTAGTTACATGAAAATGTACAAACAAGGGAACTTAGAAGCACTAAATAAATGGTAATTTCTGGAAAAAAGGTATTTACTTGATTGTATATAGGTATGTTGTTATATTTGGTTATCATGTTCATATTGGAAAAACATTTAACAGTGCACATAGCAACATCCCCAATCCGGCTGGTTAAAAAAACTACCTCTGCCTACTCTTCGCTTTGTGGCGTTCTCTCCCCCTCTCTCTTTCTCTCTCTCTCTCCATTTCTTACTCTTTCTCTCTTTCCGTCTGTTCCTCGTCTTCGGCCTCTTCCTCTGCTCTCCCCTCTCTTCCTCTCTCTTCCTCTCCCCTCCTCACCCCCTTTCTCCCACTTCTCTCCGTTTCTCATGAGTTCTCTTTCTCTCCCCTCTCCAACCTTTCTCCCTCTCCACAATAGCGAATACACATGTTGTTTTTGTTTTAAAATGCTACCTTAAATTCCTTCCGGCCTGATAATTATTGTTGTGTAACATTAGAGTGGACAGACAGACAGATGTATGCGAGACAAGGTCACGCTATAGGTCCAGCATCTGGAGATGAGCCCATGAGTCGAGCCGCTAACGTTGAGACCGAACGCTGCCAGAAACCCCGAAAAGCGAATGTTCGCCAAGCCGGTAATGACTAACAAATTAAGGAAGACCACAGGGAGATGCTACCTGCAGACATGCTCACCGTCCGCAATCAGACATGACGAGCGAAGAGAGACCCGGCAAAATCCATACTGGATTACATTACTCATTTCACAGCGGCTAGCTTCTTTTCATCGGAACGGAACGGAGAGCCTGGTGGACAAATGTGCCCACTTTGCGAGCAGATGCTAGGCGAGTTCATGCCTCGACGACTCCTTAAGGCCCTGTCGCAGAGCTAATGCTAACCCGCTGTACTCCCACCACCAGACCGCATGGCCGTCCTTAAGGCCCTGCCGCAGAGCTAATGCTAACCCGCTGTACTCCCACCACCAGACCGCTTGGCCGTCCTTAAGGCCCTGTCGCAGAGCTAATGCTAACCCGCTGTACTCCCACCACCAAACCGTGTGGCCGTCCTTCAGGCCCTGTCACAGAGCTAATGCTATCCCACTGTACTCCCACCACCAGACCGCGTGGCCGTCCTTAAGGCCCTGTCCCCGAGCTACTGCTATCCCACTGTACTCCCTCACCAGACCGCGTGGTCGGTCTTAACAAGTGCCTCAGAAAATGTGTGTGAGGATCCTCATTTACGCCGCTATTCCCTGAATCCATATTAGCCTCATGAGTACCGTCGTCGCGATGCTCGTTAGTTATTAATCGTATAATGCGTACGCAGGGTGATTCGCGTTTTGCTTAGGGTTTGCGGCTGGCTCGACCCGTTTGCTATCCCGTCGTCTCTCCGCATCGTTGATCTCGTTTCGATGCTTCGGCGTCCAACGTTCGGATCCGAAACACCAACGTATTTGTACTGTCAATTGGTCTAACAGATTGGGAGGCGACATAGATCCTCACTCAGAAATGTCAAAGGGCTAGCTTCTTCATTTGACAACTTATTATTTACTGCATGAGTTTACCTCATTGTTCGATACATGAGTCTTCAAGATTGAACGCTACAGGTAGTTCTGTGTTCACTGCAAGTCTCCTCCCTGAAAAAGTGAATTCATATAATGACATTTCTAAAATGGGTAAAGGTCAGTAGAAAGAGGACAGTCCGTTAAAAGTCCTCGTGACACGGTGGTGCCACTATATTACGTGGTTTATTTCCAGCGAAGGCGGCAGCAGCAGCGCTCCACATTCAGAGACAATGACTCACGGCAGTCGCTGCAGCGTGAGAAGAACGCTTGAGAAACACAAGGGCACATTAAAAGTGACCTCAAAGCGGAGCAAACTTTCCTGTGTACCTTCTGGACGAAAAAAAGACAAAAACCCAGTGACCGTCCGTCGGCAGCAAACCTGGAGTCGGCGGGAGACGTCTGCCGAAATTAATGAGGTCACTTGTTTGATGGTTTGACAATATATTTCTCCGTAGGTGGGCCATGCTGTTTTCTGCTGGCCGGGAGAGGAACACATGACATTTGCCTAATTAACTTGTGTCCCGCTTGAGATAACCGTTCTAAATGTTACACCCTTCACAGTACACTTCTGACCAAGGGCCGACATAACGTAGTCCACCGCTCAGGGAGTAGGGAGTCATTTGTGACACGGTCATTGGAGGGCAAAATAACTGACCGCTTGTCAATTTCAATATCTGCTCTTGATACACAACGTCTTCGTACAGTATTCACTGCGTAATTTGGAAAAGAACACACCTGTCTATATAAGGTCAGGGAATTAACAACGCACGTCGAAGGAAAAACCAGGATTTACGGTCCAGGGAACACTGTAGATCTCCATGATTTTGAGGAATAGATCTGGGAAAGGTTATTCAAATTGCTCTACATGTTTTTTGCTCTGTCATTATCAATACCTTATACATTATACATTAGGCACATAGCACAACTAAATGTGGCGGAACTGTAAGAGTCGCCAAACCTTTTCAAAAGGCGTTGTTATCTCTGACCATTCTTCATATTTCTCTTTCTGTCACAATGTTATTCTCCCAGTTCTGTGTTTTATTTTCAGACCTTATAGGAGGTTACATTTTTGAACAGATCCCATATTTCTCACATCATTGTGTAGTATTTGCAACTGCAACAAGCCCTACTGCTATTTCATTCAAAACACTTGGAAAACATTCTTCATTCAACCCAGACACCGTTGTTTGGCCAAAAACTTTATCTAAATAAAAACTATGGCAATATAAGAATCGCCTGCTGTCTGTGGTGATGTTTTACACGTCCACGGCCTGTTTCGAGTGCCACCCACTGGCACATCATTGAATGTCAGTTGAAGTATTTTTTGCTTAGGCTGCCCACACAATTCTACGGGAATGTCAGACTGTTGATCTAAATTTCATTTTCAGATTGTCGTGTTTGTGACAGTGAATCGGTCTCCATTACTCCTGGATGTGGGAGTAAACCGGCCCGCTCTGCTTACAGCTCAGTTGTTCAAGCACCAGACTGAAGCTTGTGTAGCCACACAGGCTGGAGGTCTGAAACGAACACATGCTGGAGGTCTGAAACGAACACAGGCTGGAGGTCTGAAACAAACCCAGGCAGGAGGTCTGAAACGAACACATGCTGGAGGTCTGAAACGAACACAGGCTGGAGGTCTGAAACGAACACAGGCTGGAGGTCTGAAACGAACACAGGCTGAAGGTCTGAAACAAACACAGGCACACTGTCCCGTCAAGCTCACGAAAGATAACGGCAGGCATTCGCAGAAGATGCTGTGCACATGAGGACAAGAGTTTTTTTCTGTGGGCGTGCGGCTCTTTGATGAATGAGGCCCCTGTCTTGAGCTGACCTGTTGGGGTAGTAAGAAGATTGAACCGAGGGTCAAAGCAGAGAAAATGGTGGTTCATAGTGTGTTGAGACGGTAAGTCAGGAAACGAATCTGTCTCCTACTGGTCATCAGTCTGTTAGTATTAGATAGATGGTTGGTGAGTTTTGGTCTTTGTGTCTGTATCTCTGTGTGTGTCTCTGTGTGTCCCTGTGTGTGTGTGTATGTGTATGTGTATGTGTGTGTGTATGTGTCTGTGTGTGTGTGTGTGTCTCTGTGTGTCCCTGTGTGTGTGTGTGTGTGTGTGTATGTGTATGTGTGTGTGTATGTGTCTGTGTGTGTGTGTGTGTCTGTGTGTCCCTGTGTGTGTCCCTGTGTGTGTGTATGTGTCCGTGCCTATGTGTGTGTCTCTGTGTGTGTGTGTGTCTCTGTGTGTGTGTGTGTGTGTGTGTGTGTGTGTATGTGTTCGTGCCTATGTGTGTGTCTCTGTGTGTGTGTGTGTGTGTGTATGTGTCCGTGCCTATGTGTGTGTGTATGTGTGCTATCAGAAGTTAAAGTTCCATTAATGTTCCCGTGGGTAATCAAAACAATACACATCCCCAGCCAATGGGTGAGAGCTTGACTTGACAACAGTAGACGTGTCTGTGTGCCTCACAAATGTCTAGTATCCGGTGATGAGTGCATTACTGGGGCAGATGTCTCTCGCCCCCCCTCTCTCTACGCTGACCCGGGGCCCGAGGTTTTATATGCAGTCGCTTCACACTGGCCCCACTGCGGAATTAGACGCTTGTCTCAGTCCCCTCAAAATCAGATCTGAAACTGAATTCTGCCAGGATGACCCGGGGCCCGAGGTTTTATTCATGCAAAGATGTGTGTGTGTGTGTGTACGCTTCACACTGGCCACCACTATTTTTTCTCACAGTTGCAATTGGATAGTCGTCATTCCGGTACAGGCATACTTTAAGTCAATCTATAGACAGATGTCCCTCATGTACCAATGTTAAGTGTTGAAATAAGACTGTCAGATCTCGTTGCTTATCTGACAGCCATTCACGTCATGAAGGTGACGACACAGCCAGTCACTTTCAGCCCTGCAAATGGTTTTAAAATGTCTGTAAACACCAGGGTAACCGACGGATACCTGATCGCCCCAACAAACGAGATCGTCACTGAGCTCCCGGACGGTTGAGTAGAGCAGCCAGTCAAGCCTTTCTGCGCCCGATTTCTCCCTCAGACAAGATGTCATTTTATTCACTGTATGAAAATATATATCATTGCAACTTATCATTTATATTCAATAAACATTTTTGTGAGTCCATTCAGACACTGAACACACGCTGCTCTCTGACAGCTCCGGGTGGAACCGTCGATGGTGCTTGACAAGCGGTCTTTTGTGCTTCTCTAGGCTGCGATGACCACATACATATATCGTTCCCTCTGGCTGGCATTTAGACGCTAAATGAAGGCGTCGAAGTCCAATCCGTCAGAGGCCTATGTGACACCATAAGACCTGTAATTCATATCGGTTGGGGAAATACCGAATCAAACTTTATTAAGAAGACCATCTTGGTCGTTAGTTTTACTTTGACATTCCCTTTCTCTCCTAATATATCTGTCCCGCTCTCTCAACCTCTCTCTCTTTCCCTCACCTCTCGCTTTTTCCCTCATCTTTCACTTTTTCCCTCATCTCTCTCTCTAACCTAATCACCCTAACATTTTTCTTCACCACGTTTAAAACAACACGTGGCTCAGTTTCCTATTGTTCGCGCCCCACCTTCCCGATAACAGGATAACAGAATCTGGTTCACCCTCCGGCACCTTCAACTAGATGTAGATGAACTGCTTTTTAGGAATGGTTAGCAACTACCATAGTTCTGTAACGAATTAGCTGTGGCAGTTAAACCACTGACAGATCAGTCCTTGAGGTGTTGGTGAGGTGTTGGTGCGGTGTTGGTGGATGAAAAGAAAACTGGAGTGGACAGTCCAGCTATTTTTATCAGACACATTAGGTGTCAGGGTAAATATGCAAACATCCAACAAGAAGCTTTAGCTTTGTTCTTAGCTCTGCAATACTTCACAGTACACGCTGTCTCCAGTAACCAACCAGTACTCTGCCAGTACACTACCAATACACTACAGTGCATAACTACTTGTTTAGAGATGTGTGATTTTGTATATCTCGTTAGATTGCCTTTGAATTTGTTTTGTATTTGTTATAATACCTCAGCCACACATACAGCATATAGCATAGATGTTTTAAGGGTGAGAGTGTACTGGTTTTCTGGGGGACATTTTTGTGGAACATCTCTTGTTCCCAGTTGTTGAATTTGGATGACATCACATTTCCCTCGTTTGTCAGTTGTCGGTTGTGTCACCTCAGACTCTGTTACATTCTCAGACACTGGCATAAGCATAGCATACCTTTTGGAGAAACAGACAGAAGCCATTCATTACTGCAAACACCACATAGTTTGGCTGTTACATCTCACCCTGTTTCCTGTGAGCGCGTTGCCGTGGTGTCTTGTTGAATGTTGTATAGTCACTATACTGTCCGTTTGTACCTTGGATAAGGGGATTCCTAGCCAAGTTGCTCCAGGACATACACAGGAAGTGATTCCTAGCCAAGCTGCTCCCGGACATACACAGGAAGTGATTCCTAGCCAAGTTGCTCCCAGACATACACAGGAAGTGATTCCTAGCCAAGTTGCTCACGGACATACACAGGAAGTGATTCCTAGCCAAGTTGCTCCCAGACATACACAGGAAGTGATTCCTAGCCAAGTTGCTCCCAGACATACACAGGAAGTGATTCCTAGCCAAGTTGCTCCCAGACATACACAGGAAGTGATTCCTAGCCAAGTTGCTCCCAGACATACACAGGAAGTGATTCCTAGCCAAGTTGCTCCCAGGCATACACAGTTAGAGATTCCTCGTTATAACAGGGCAGACCACCCACTGTATGTATAGTTCAGAGGATTTTGGATACACATGCATATTATTTATTTCCTTGGTTCCTGTTCAGACGATATTCCCTAAAAGTTTCACCATGTGGTTGATATAAAAGTTGTGTGTTTTCGCCGTGCCTTCGGTTGCCTGTGAATCTTTCTTCTCACTGTCCCTTCTCACGGTTATAATTTGCATATATTACAGGTCTCACCGCCACAAAAGGCACAACATTCCATATGCTGCCTCTCTTTTTGTCTACCTCTCAGCCTTCATCTCTCCCTCTTCATCCATCTCTCTGGACAACCCCTCCGTGTCTCACTGATGGTGGCTTGCTTCAGTATTGACCAGCGTGTCCTCGTTTCTCTCTTGTTATCGAGCGGATCCAACCGTCACTGAGCCTGCCAGCCCGTTCCTACTGCATCCCATTTGTCTTCATGTTTAGGCAGGTATTCTCCGTTTTTCACACCCAGCCCACCCCGTACATACAAACAATCACGTCACACACACACACACACACACACACACACATACACACACATACACACACGCACAGAAAATCTAGCTGCCTCTACAGAGCCGCATCTGCTGAAATAAACAGCAGCTAAATGACCTCTAAGCCTCCAAGCTTTTCGATTGGCCGAGAGGTTGCTGCACACCTTTTTTGCTTCTGTTGTTTCTTCACTTTCAGTGTCACAGTGATCCCCATCTGGTTCTGTCCTTTATCCCAGCTCTATCGGAGGTCTATACCAGATTTTTTTTTGGTCTACACCGGGTTTAGCCCAGCTCTTCTACGCTCTAAACCGAATATAGCCAGCTATGTGCAACATCTATCTTTTTCTGCTCAACGTAAGGGGAATTCCAACTCTATGTATATCATCTTTATACCAGATCTATACTATCTAAATTCCATCTTTAGACCAGCTCTAAGATTGTACTTGGTCTATTCCATAATTTTCATCTCTTGCATGCACAGTTAAACATTTGATTTTAGCTAAACATACAACTGTAAGATCAAGCATACTTTGTGCAGCACAAACCTATTGCCAACGTTTAATATAGTTAAACAGCTCGAGTGGATGTACAACAATAACAAATCCCACACACTTCACCGTTCATCTTTACCGAAGGATCCAGTTCTCCTGGAAGGCACTGTATCGAATTTAACGCCGTCTGGGCCGGCATTTATGGATTGCACCTATACAAATGACTCATCACACAAAAAGACATCTGCAAGACCAGCCACCTCCTCTAATTACTCGACTCCATCTGACCCTCTGTTTGGAAAACTCTGCCTATTGGTAATCTATAATATTAATACACTCCAATTATCCACCTTGATGTATGCATTCTTCCGAGACCTGTTATTGCACGTTATGCAAGCCCTATTTCAAACCACTCGTGCACCTCTACTGGCTTTCCATGCAGTCGTTCTTATTAAATTGAAAAGCTGTACAATTTGCAGCATATTTCCAAGGTATTTTCACTCGGGTGAGTTGAAGTGAACCCAACTTCGGTCCCTAAGGTCTTCTGATAAAAAAAATAAAATATGTCAAATCATTAGCAAATTCAGCAGCCCACACCTACCATCAACCCACTCAAACACACGCGCACACACACGCGCCGCACACACAGTTAGTTTTAAATCCATCGAACGTGAATAGTAAAGTGAATCGTCCAAGCAGCAAAATCGATCGAGAAAATTGCTTGAATTCTCGATAGCCGGTTTCATTGTCATTAGGAGATTACAGGGAGGAGTCACGTTAATATGGATGTCTCCCATTGGTTATGGGCCGATAACACGATAGTCATTCATTCGCATTGGTTTAATGCTCTTTTCTCTTTCCTGTGTCCCTCTTCTCCACTTGCAGTCTCGTTTTTTCCTAACTACAAACAATACAAATAACCCCATCTTCCTACAACTCCACACAACCTATGGGTGGACCATCACTCTGGCTGCAAAGGCTAAAACCATGAAGAACTCACGTTTGTTCGGTGTGAACAGTTTAGACGGCGCTATAAGGCATCGTATCATTTTAACAATGTACCTCTTGTCCGTATACTGCCTACTGTGACTGACTCGGTACTCCCACTCATCAGGGCTGATCCTGGAGCAGACGTTTTGAGGAACCATCTGTTCCTGGGTGTAGAGTGGCTCTGCCAAATATCTAAGCCCCCCCCCCCCCCTCTCGGGTCCCACCCACATTAGGCCTGGTCTGTTCATTCAGAAACTTTGAGAGACAGTATACGGTCTGTGCTGGTTCTGTATTAGCGCCAGTCATCTTGTGTTTGTAGATGCATCGATGAGTCGGGTAGTGATGGCACCATGATGCATTGTGGGTAGTGATGGCATCGGGATGCATTGTGGGAAAACGACAAGCCGGTGCAGGGAGTGTGATGCTCTGGGTAATGTTCTGCACGGACACCCTGGTTCTGGGCATTCATGTGGACATACATTTGTCACCACCTACCTAAACATTGTTACATCATATCGTTGTTTTCCCTGATGACAGCTGGATAAATCTCCCTTCCATACAGCACACATTGTTCAGGGATTTTATTATCAACTTGAAGAGTTGAGAGATCCATGTCGACTCTAACGGACAACTGGACTCGAGTAATCTGCTGTTAATGTCTACCTACAGTGGACCTATAGCATATTAGACAGGCACACCTATTGTGTGTGTGTAAATGCTGCGCTTTTATATAGCGCTTTTATCCAAAGCGCTTTACAGATCCTGCGTCTCATTCACCCATTCATACACTGACGACCGCGTCTACCATGCAAGGCGACTGCAGGCTCGCCAGGAGCAGCTGGGGTTAGGTGTCTTGCTCATGGACACCTCGACAATTTCCCAGGAACCGGGGATCGAACCACCAACCTTCCGATTGATAGACAACGGACTCAACCCACTGAGCCACTGCCGTGTGTGTGAGTTAATGTCTTGGTGTCAGATACCACATGACACCTACAGTGGACCTACAGCATATTAGACAGGTACACCCATCGTGTGTGTGTGTGAGTTAATGTCTTGGTGTCAGATACCACACGATACCTCTGTGTGTCTTCCCATGCCGACATGGAAACAGCATGTCAGTCGTAATGTTTCAGCTCATCGGTGTATATTGATGTTGATTTTCACGAACACGAACAACTTAACACAATCTCATTTCAATGTGAAATATCGTTTCTATTTTAGACCTGAACATGTTTTGCAAACATATGCGCCGACATCATGATGAATCTCTTGCCAACTGGCTTTTTACAGATTACCCTAACATGTACGGAAAGAGGAAAACACAACACACGCGTTATTGATCAGAGAAACGTTTATTTCCTCTTGATTTCACTAATGATATCACACTGTAGCTGGGCAGTGGGTTGCCTTCTGGTATTATTCTAAAATTAGACGTAAAGCCGTAATGAGCTAAATTTACAAACAACCACCAAGCAAACTCAGGGTTTAATTTGTTTGCCGGTCGAATTGTATGTGGTTGTGTGTGTGTGTGTGTCTGTGTTTGTGTGTGTGCATAGAGCTGTGTTTGATCATTATTATAAACATGAGTATCACTAATTCTGTGGCCGGCAATTCACAACTGTGACAAAGAGATGGTCCATCAAAAAGTTCTACTGGGTACTGGCTACTGTGTTATCAGACCTTAGGACAGAGAGACGAAACAACGTACCGAAGCAGAACGTAAGTGGGAAAGTGACGGATCTACGGCTCTGAAGCTTACAACTCAAGGTTGACCCAAGGTTGCAAAAAAAAAACCTGAAGATCTGCTCTCTGAAAAACTAGCGTACGAACAGAAGGACAGTTACCAAATGGATAGAAACCCACAGCGCCACTTCTGCTCAGACAAAAGATGAGACGGTGAAGTGCTCCGGGCCCTTTGTAAAATAATAATTTGGGCTCGGATTTTCAGGGGCACAATTTGAGCCGCACAATTATCCCTAACAAGGGCCGGGATCATTTGGCAGTTTCGGGGAGAGTAGAAACAGGTTTTGGTCCTGTGGATGTCTTGCTCTGATGTAGATGTCACTGGGCGTCATGTGAACACACCTCAATTTCTACCAAATTATTCAGGGCGAAGACCAGAAGGGCACCATATTTCACCACTCAGGTTGTAACAATGAAATTAAGGCTGTTTGGGTGAGCGTATTATCGGACGAGGTGTATGTGTGTGTGTGTGTGTGCGCGACTGTGAATATCCGGTTATCCGTCGGTGTGCGTGGTTTCTGCATGTGTGTGTGCATGTCTCTGTGACTGCGAGGCGTGTGTGTGTGTGTGTGTGTGTGTGTGTGTGGGCGAGTTTGTGCATCGTGTGTGTTTTTTGCACAAGTTTTCACATGAAAGATGCAGCCATGGTGATGGTCTGTCAGTCTGTCTTAAGGTCTGCGTGTGTGTGTACATCTGTGTGTGTGTGTGTGTGTGTGGGTGTGTGCCCAGTCAGGTCAGTGCTGCTCATTGCACAAACCTCAACCGCTGGCCCCCATAAAGAAGCCATCAGATGCTGTGGATTATGGAAAACAACCACTAATGCTTCTGTGGAAAAGGACAGTAAAAGGTCCTGTTTGTGCGGCTTCTCCTTTTGAGTCACTCAGGTCGTTTTTTTGTCCTTCACCGTAAAAACCAACAAACAGCAACTATGTTTAGAAATTTCCCATATTTCCTAATTGCGCCATTTAGGAGATTGCAGGTTTCCATGGTGACCTTCTCTATTTAATAGCGGCATAACAGGATGATATTTCCTGACATTTGGGGTATTAGTCCCCCCGCAGACCCACATATCCCTGTACAGTGTCTAATCTTTAATTCATGACGTATGATGATGCAGGGAAATAACGTCTGCGGACGCCAAATCATATTTAGGACCGTGCCGATGTCTAGACAGAAACCCTTTGTGTATCCAGTCCAGTACTCCCCGCTTCTTAAATCTCCCTTTAAAGACATTTGCTGACAATCTCCACATCAAAATAACCCTAACCCTAAACATTTCCCTTAACCTAACCTCAATACAATAACCATCATGCCTAAAGTTAACTTAACTGTAACGTCGAACTCTGGCTTGGAGTATCTCAAACTAAAAGTAATAATCCTAACAAAATGCCTAAACATACTTACCCGAGACTCAGAAGTCCACACATCCAAATGTTCTGAAAGGCTAGTTTTGACATAAACCTAACCCCTAAGCTGTGAGCAGCCTTCTACCTCTTAAGGGCCAAGTTGTTGTTACATGTGTGCGAACACCAGAATCACACACACACACACACACACACAACCTTGCATGTGCGCCCACACACACACACACACACAAATGCACAAACACACACACAGAAGGTAATATGTTGTGAAGCCTTAAATTCCACCCCGGCCCTTAGAGTGGGAGGGGCCTAACGAGCATGGCCGATGCTAATGATAATTGATTTATGCGCTGAGGCGGCGTCGCAAATACCCGGGTGTTTCACAGATGCAGTGACTCGATCGATTGACCCACAGTCACGGGAAAACGCACAGCCCCGGTGACGCGCCAGGCTCGCACACGGGGACACGCCCACACGCCCCGCGTGCCCTCCCATTCGTCACACGCCCGCCAGCATCGTGGCACCCCGCGTTGAAGGAAAGCGTGATTGATCGGACGCTTTTCCGACTCGCCTGCTCTCATTGATGGAAACGAATGCGGCGACGGCGGAGAGCGGACATGGTCGCGAAGGAGTGAGGCAGAAAATAGGAAAACAAAAGCCGGACGCCGCCCCGAGCCCATTCGGGCCGCCACGTCAACGCAGTAGCGCACAGTATAATGTGGCGCTGTGACATTCCCCGGCCGCGGCACGGCTTATTTGTTCGCCGCATTGTGTGTCTGAAGTAAACGGATACTGGAGCGACCCCGAGTCAGGGGTGACTGGGTGTCTCCGCTAACAGCACAGCCCCCTTAATGGCGACGCCTCTCACAACACCACAACAGATGCCGTGTCACTAAGTGATGCTTTTAGGCCATCAAAATGAGAAGAGTTGGTCGCTCGGTGTAAGCGCCCCGTGATTCATTGTTTCATTAAAGTACAGGGTTCAAGGTGCCTCCTTCGCGGTGAAAATGGCAGGCGATTTTTCACCTCCTCCTCCCTCCGTCCCCTGGACGCCTTTAACAATAGTTACATTCACAGCAGCGGTAACAAGTAACAAGTCATGAAAAACCAGTTCAATCAGTCTCTTTTTAGATGGACGCAAATCAAATTGGGCATGGTGCACGTTTTGCCCGTCACCTGTGCCTCTTAAACGGAGAACAAGAGGCCCTGTGCTCAACCCAGAACACGGACGAGAGATGATCCCCCACTTTGGACACTTAGTTTAATGTCACATATAAGAAATGAAATGGGTGGTGGCATCGTTGACCTCAGGAGACAGGTCACTCACTAGCCTCACTAAGCAAAATGTTGACGCCATGCTTGGCAGCTACGCATGGACGTCTCTAAAAATAGGTGCACATTCATTCACGACGTTGTCTGATCGCGGAATATGTCACTGGTTTTTCAGCATGGCTTTCATTTCCTTTGAACGGTTGGGAACAGTCCAAGCCAAAAGCTTTAGCAATGTTTTCCTTCCTTGGCTTGGTTTGGCTCCTTTAGTTTTGGTTTGACATAAAGCGACGACTGGCGTGTATAATGAATTATGGCATTGCTGAGAACGTTGTACAACCCCAACCCTCTCTGTGTTTCAACCAGAGGTTCAGCACCGCACCGTAACTGAATGTTCGTGGGATCATTAGCGGACAGCTTTTATTTAGGTCATGTGTTGTCACATGCTGCTGCCTAAACTAAGAGGGTGACTTTAACCCCAGTACCAGTCATATTACATAGGAGGTTTCGTCTGCTCTGCCTTATGATATTCCATTTGCCTTGGACAGGCTGCATCCTGGTTGATCTGCAGGACGTAGGGGAGTAACTATAGGTTCTAAAGCACAGTTTCATTCCCCCATAGTCAGTTTCAGTCCCCCTCAGTCAGCTTCAGTCAGTTTCAGTCCCACTCAGTCAGTTTCAGTCCCCCTTAGTCAGTTTCAGTCCCCCTCAGTCAGCTTCAGTCAGTTTCAGTCCCACTCAGTCAGTTTCAGTCCCCCTTAGTCAGTTTCAGTCCCCCTCAGTCAGCTTCAGTCCCCCTCAGTCAATTTCAGTCCCCCTCAGTCAGTTTCAGTCAGTTTCAGTCCCCCTCAGTCAGATTTAGTCCCCCTCAGTCAGTTTCAGTCCCCCTCGGTCAGTTTCAGTCCCCCTCGGTCAGTTTCAGTCCCCCTCGGTCAGATTTAGTCCCCCTCAGTCAGTTTCAGTCCCCCTCGGTCAGTTTCAGTCCCCCTCGGTTAGTTTCAGTCCCCCTCGGTCAGTTTCAGTCCCCCTCGGTCAGTTTCAGTCCCCCTCGGTCAGTTTAAGTCCCCCTCAGTCAGTTTCAGTCCCCCTCAGTCAGTTTCAGTCCCCCTCAGTCAGTTTCAGTCCCCCTCAGTCAGTTTCAGTCCCCCTCAGTCAATTTCAGTCCCACTCAGTCAGTTTCAGTCCCCCTCAGTCAGTTTCAGTCCCCCTCAGTCAGTTTCAGTCCCCCTCGGTCAGTTCAGTCCCCCAGCAGCAGTACACATGAACACACAAACAGAGAGGAACGGGATCACGTTTCACAAGTCTATCCAATGTTTCATCTGGTTGGTGGGTGAATTGTGAGTGGGCGGTATTAAGACAGTTTATTTAGACGATGAAGAAACGACTGAGCAACCACAGACAGATAGGAGACACAGACAGGTAGGAGACACAGACAGTAGGAGACACAGACAGGTAGGAGACACAGACAGGTCGGAGACAGACAGGTAGGAGACACAGACAGGTCGGAGACAGACAGGTAGGAGACACAGACAGGTAGGAGACAGAGACAGGTAGGAGACAGAGACAGGTAGGAGACACAGACAGGTAGGAGACACAGACAGGTAGGAGACACAGACAGGTCAAAGAGACACAGACAGGTAGGAGACACAGACAGGTAGGAGACACAGACAGGTAGGAGACACAGACAGGTAGGAGACACAGGTTAAGAGACCCAGCTGGGACATGAACCCTGGTCCCTAGTGGAGAGAGGAATTGTATGTGATTGAGTCGGGAGACCGCAGATGCCAAGACGTATCTCTAACCCTTACCCTTAACATTTGACCTTCAACTCAAGAGAAGGCATCTCAATTATTTTCTGAATTTTGCACATCACTTTACTACAGCTTCCAGTTCACTCTGGCTCTGTCAGCAACTCTCTGACATGTTATTTGGCCATCATACACCAGCTTATACACCACTGTTATCCAGAGGTTGTCTGTTGTGTCCCTATGGCCTGGGGAAACAGACAGAGAACAGCTGCTAACTGGATGTGTGCTCTGACTTGTAGACGACCATCAGGGAGGGGGGCATTAGGACGTATTTCCTGTTTCGTCCAACAGTCTTTTAGAGGGCAGTTGGTGTGAGGTCGTTCTGGTGGGGAATTCTGGGAAATCTGTAGAATATGGCGTGGAACAGACCAGGAGACCAGACAATCGTACCATGCTGAATTTCATTCCATCTGTCTATCTATTTTTGTTTTTCAATTAAAATGTTCTCTCTTTCTATCACTCTCTCTCTTCATGTTCTCTCTCTCTCTCTATGTTTTAAATAGAGTATGGTTCTGTGTGGACCCGTTATGAATGCCCAGGGTCTGTCACTGAAAACCCAGTTTAGTCAGAGTTATTAAAACATTGGCTATTAGTGGTAGTGAGTGGTAGTGAGTGGTAGTGTGTGGTAGTGAGTGGTAGTGTGTGGTAGTGAGTGGTAGTGAGTGGTAGTGTGTGGTAGTGAGTGGTAGTGAGTGGTAGTGAGTGGTAGTGTGTGGTGGTGAGTGGTAGTGAGTGGTAGTGAATGGTAGTGTGTGGTAGTGAGTGGTAGTGAATGGTAGGGAGTGGTAGTGATTGGTAGTGATTGGTAGTGAATGGTAGTGAGTGGTAGTGAATGGTAGTGAGTGGTAGTGTGTGGTAGTGAGTGGTAGGGAGTGGTAGTGAGTGGTAGTGAGTGGTAGTGAGCGGTAGTGAATGGTAGTGTGTGGTAGTGAGTGGTAATGAGTGGTAGTGAGTGGTAGTAGGTGGTAGTGAGTGGTAGTAGGTGGTAGTGAGTGGTAGTGAATGGTAGTGTGTGGTAGTGAGTGGTAGTGAGTGGTAGTGAATGGTAGTGAGTGGTAGTGAATGGTAGTGAGTGGTAGTGAATGGTAGTGAACGGTAGGGAGCGGTAGTGAGCGGTAGTGAATGGTAGTGAGTGGTAGTGTGTGGTAGTGAGTGGTAGTGAGTGGTAGTGAATGATAGTGTGTGGTAAATAGTGGTAGTGAGTGGTAGTGAATGGTAGTGAGTGGTAGTGTGTGGTAGTGAGTGGTAGTAGGTGGTGGTAGTGAGTGTTAGTGTGTGGTAGTGAGTGGTAGTGAGTGATAGTGAGTGGTAGTGTGTGGTAGTGAGTGGTAGTAGGTGGTAGTGAGCGGTAGTGAATGGAAGTGAATGGTAGTGAATGTCCAGAATATATTTAGAAAGCCAGACATTTTAAGTGCGTGTGTGTGTGTGCGCGTGTGTGTTTGTGTGTGAGTAAGCACCAATGTTAAACTCCAAGCAAATGGATTAGAAGGAATAGACCAACAGAATAATAAATCTATCTTAGCGAGTCCAACACAGATATCATAACAACAGAGTCTGAAGTACTTTTGATGTGACCTGTTACATAAAGTAGCTGTGAAGGCCATTAGAAGCTGTCCAAATTGAAATAGGTAATCAAGTTAACCAGCCGTCTATACTTCTGACGATGTCTCAAACACACACTCCTTGCTACAGATAAACACACCAGTGGGTTGTAATGGGCTGGAAGCTGGGAGTCTGGCCCACACAAACGCAAAAAAATGACCTTAAACAGGACCTCAAACGTATCTCATTCAAGACATGCAGTAAACAAATAAAATGCTGCATCTGAACAAATGTTTTTTCGTGGACATACCTTCATATTATCCATGTGTTAAACCAGTGGAATGAGTAATATATAACAGAGCATTTCATTCTGCCGGGAGCCTTAGGTGATTTGTATAATGTTTGAGAGATTTCCAGGACAATTTAATGCATAAATCATGATTGGCCAGAAGGAGCGTGGGATTGGCTTTGCGAGCTAAATGACACACTCTAGTATGTCAGAACATGACATTGAAAAATCTGAAATATATGTGTTGTCATGATTTGTGTCATTTCACAATAGCGGTGTTTTATATTTGTCGTGGGACAACTAGAGTTGCGTGCAGTCGCAGCATTTCCTGGTTGACGGATCCATGGGAAGTATTTCGGTGACGTTCTAAACAGCACGTGTGTCGATAAACGCTGTACAAGGTATCAACACTTTTCCATCATCCAAAAGAGTCAGGAGTTTTCGCTTTCGCTTGTTAGCTCGTTTTTGTTCACAGCAGACAGCTAGCTACCTAGATGACAAACTTGAGACAACACACTGGCTCTACAACAGGACAGAGTTTTTTGAACTGGAAGATACAGAACAGGATACAGCCGTGAATATTCAGAAAGGGTGTGGAACTTGGATTTGTGGTAATTGTACAGATTCCTCAACATAGGACTATGGAGATGTCTTACGTGCAACAGTAGCGGGCTAGCATGAGATCACGCTGTATTACAGAAAACAACATGTTCACTACGCACCAAACAGATGACGCCGGCTATAGGTCAAAGGCGGTATAGCACGTACATTCGATTGATTGGACATTGTTCCATTCACATACGATTGTAGTGAAAATTCTTACTTCCAGGCTCTGGTCCAAAACTCAAATTTGCACTCGCAAGCACGAACACACTCGTAGCACTCGAGAGTCGAACGAGACACGATCCCCAGTTGTAAGTGTCCTCGTCTGTCCCACTAATAAGCCAGACCTTTTAAAATGGCGCACAGGTTAAGATGCTAGAGAGAGGATGGTTACAAGTGTGTGGAACAGCATTTACATGGCAGTCACTTACTACGGTATGTTTAACCTCCACTAGCTCTAAGCTAGCCAGCCAATGAGATTACAGATCCTAGGCTGACTTGGCCCTGGCATTAGTGGGCATCCCAAAGGAGACACTTACCGGATTAAGTCTCTTGCTCAAGGGAACAATAAGCAAACATTAGATTTGAACCGTATCAGGAACATATGTATATATGTTTAATGTTTATTTCCAAGTAGATTAAAGCTTCCCAACTCTAATTGTGGCGTTTTCCAACTTGTCGTTCGAGACCAACTTTTCCGTCACCAGTGGTTTTCTACATGGAAACGCAAACATGTGTAAAAATGTAAAGTAAACAATGAATTATGTTTAATAATTAATACATTTTAATGTAAAGTTCTTGAATATACAGTGTTATATAACTATTTCCCCGGGTGGTCTCGGGGTACCTGCCACAAGTGATTTAATTTGTAAGTAAGTATTATTTTACCCACTTCTTAATGTTTTATGTTAAAATCATATTTAAATAAGTATTGTCTTCTCTTATTTATTTCATTGAATATGTATATGTAACAAGCCAACAGAGCCATTCTCTGTTTAGTATTGACCTGTCCAATAAGGCAAAAAAAACAATCAATAAAAACAAACAAAATGTAAAATATAATACCAATATATGTAATACAACATACATCAATGGGCCGTGACTGAATCATTATTGAAATAACAATATGTGTGGAGATGAGAATACGTGTCAGAGGTGGGAAATGTTGGCTTAGTGACATATCAACACAACGACATAAAAATGGCTGCGAGATACATAATTAAAACATTTATGGGAGACCGTACAACGGAGAGGTACGTAAAAGTGGTCAAATTAAAACGTGTCGTTGTATTAACACTTGCACGGTAATTAATGAGTTCAAACGGGTTTATGCGTTCGCAAATTAATTTAAAAAAAACACATAAGCAGCCAGGCAGTTCAACACAATCAAAATGCACGTGGAACCCGTATAAACGGAGAAAAGGCATACCCTCACACACACGCACGCACACGCACACACACAAACACACACACACACACACACTGGCTGTGTTAAATGATTATGTCTCATAGTTGCTCTCTACCCTCTACAATACATCCACAGCTGCGGTCTTGTCGAAAAGCTTTCTGTCACCAAGGCGTTTTTATTGGACAGCTGCTGTAACTAGTTCTTATGTAGCCTAAATGATCTTTCTTACCCCCCCATTAGGTCTAACACTTGCAGGACTTAGTGAGGAACGGGACATGCATGGTACGATATCAGATGCCGGATCCCCGTAAAAATCTGTTTCATTTGAATTTGCACCACAAGCCTGTTGTTTAAGTACAGTGGAAACGGCCTCTGTTACAGCCTGAACATGGCCCGTGACACAGTCTGAACACGGCCTCTGACACAGTCTGAACACGGCCTCTGACACAGTCTGAACACGGCCCAGAAACTTTATTAAGTGACGCTCATTTAGGTTTCTTGGTGTTTCTTGGTTCATAATCTCCGTTTGACCTTTCCATAAATCCATACCTTTTTCCCGGGCATATGCCTACAGGAGGAGAGAGAGTGCCCTTTGATAGTTTCAATCGGAAGTTTGACGGTTGTAATTGAAGGAGCGCAGAACAGGCAGAACAGACAGAACAGACAGTACAGACAGAATAGGCAGTACAGACAGTACAGACAGAACAGACAGTACAGACAGAACAGGCAGTACAGGCAGTACAGACAGAACAGACAGAACAGACAGAACGGACAGAACAGACAGTACAGACAGTACAGACAGTACAGACAGTACAGACAGAACAGGCAGTACAGACAGAACAGACAGAACGGACAGAACGGACAGAACAGACAGAACAGACAGTACAGACTGAACAGGCAGTACAGACAGAACAGGCAGTACAGACAGAACAGGCAGTACAGACAGAACAGGCAGTAAAGACAGAACAGGCAGTACAGACAGAACAGACAGAACAGACAGAACAGACAGAACAGACAGAACAGACAGAACAGGCAGAACAGACAGTACAGACAGAACAGGCAGTACAGACAGTACAGACAGTACAGACAGAACAGACAGTACAGACAGAACGGACAGAACGGACAGTACAGACAGAACAGGCAGTACAGACAGTACAGACAGAACAGGCAGTACAGACAGAACAGACAGAACAGGCAGTACAGACAGAACAGGCAGAACAGACAGAACAGACAGTACAGACAGAACAGACAGAACAGGCAGAACAGACAGAACAGACAGAACAGGCAGAACAGACAGAACAGGCAGAACAGACAGAACAGGCAGTACAGACAGAACAGGCAGAACAGACAGAACAGACAGTACAGACAGAACAGACAGAACAGGCAGAACAGACAGAACAGACAGAACAGACAGAACAGGCAGAACAGACAGAACAGACAGAACAGGCAGTACAGACAGAACAGGCAGTACAGACAGAACAGGCAGTACAGACAGAACAGACAGAACAGGCAGTACAGACAGGACAGGCAGAACAGACAGAACAGACAGAACAGACAGTACAGACAGAACAGACAGAACAGGCAGTACAGACAGAACAGGCAGAACAGACAGAACAGACAGTACAGACAGAACAGACAGAACAGGCAGTACAGACAGAACAGACAGAACAGACAGTACAGACAGAACAGGCAGTACAGACAGAACAGACAGAACAGGCAGTACAGACAGAACAGGCAGAACAGACAGAACAGACAGTACAGACAGAACAGACAGAACAGGCAGAACAGACAGAACAGACAGAACAGACAGAACAGGCAGAACAGACAGAACAGGCAGAACAGGATATAAACACCAAGAGTAGCCATCATCACATACATGTGTGAGGACACGTTGTGAACCACAATTCAGGAGACACCTCGTGGCATTTAAAATAACAGGGAGTAATGAATATCGACATGCTGATTATATTGCCGTTGTTTTCATGGACAATGCATTGACACAAACACAGTGACAATCAGATCAATACGCACAAAGAGACCGTTCACTGTTCATTCTGCACCTTTTTTTTATTTAACAAAACCAAGGCAGAGACACACAAGGTCCTTTTTCCGCGCCACACAGGAGTAATTTGAGAGAGTTAGCCTTGAGGCACTTTTTTAACAAGCTTGCCTAGACACACACACACACACACACGCACACGCACACGCACACACACATGCTCAAGCCCACACACATTTACGCCCGTATTCTCTCTCACACACACACACACACACACACACACACACACACACACACACACGCTATTGAGGCAGCTGTGGTTCAAACAACAGCAAAGATAAAATGTAATCTAATAGTGCGACATTTTGCCTTTCAGAATAAAAGTTGTCAACAAAAAGAGAAGAGGAAGAAGATAAAATATATTTAATAAAAGACAAATAACAAAGACGGACAGTGGGAGATAAATGACTGGGAAAGGAAACGAAAGGAAGAAAGCGAAAGAAAGGAGGGAGCGAGGAGACGGATAGAGATATGTGACCTGAGGAAGAAAGGAGATGAGTGAATGAAACGATAAAAAAGATGGGGCCTCGGGTCTTCATACAAGAGGTTGAGGTTACACGGTGTACATTTGATTAGTAATAGTTCTACATTAGTCAGTCATCTTTTGATGTTGATTGGCTTCCTGAGTCTGCGGGTATTTGACCCCTGGTTACCTCTAGGGGGTGCCCTCCTCACCCCAGATGCTCCCCATGTACATCAGTCATGCAATCCATCCGTGTCAGGCAGCAGATGTTCCTGTGGCCCTCAATCACCGAAAGCATCAGCGTTCAAAACCCTGGGTGGACCAAACAATACACCCACACACACACACATGCGTTACCGTAAACAGACAAAAGAACACACGGACAGACGGACACACACATTCACACACACACACACACACACACACACACACACACACACACTCTTAATTGAGCAGCTGTTTTAAAGGCAAATCAAATTGCGGAACCCAGCCGGTGTCCATAATGCAATATCAACTGAACCCTGGAAGTCCTCACTGATGTGGCTAATGCTATCAGCCAGACCCTGGAGATGGCCAGAGTGTGGATTAAATAAGAGTATTCCATTACGCGCCGCTAGTAATCGGCTAATGTGTGAAGAGGAAAACCGAGAAGACAGACTTGAAAGGAGCCGCTTGATTTTTAACCCTCGGCCGTCCGGAAATGATCGCGTAAAACTTTTTCCGTGCCCGGCGATAGGAACAACACCAAGGTGTTCTGCAAAGTTTGCGTGCCTAATCGAGGCACTAAAGACGAAAGGGGAACTTGGTCGAGTCTGAGGTGGTTCTGTGGCGGTGGGCAGGTAGCCGCGACTAACCCCAACCCGACTGGAGGGGGGCTGTTGTCCTGCAACTAAAACTAGAACAAAATAATGACTATGTTTTATCGACGTATTAAAGAGGAGAAATAGGGCAATTTCACCTCGGCCGGCGATGACCTGCAGATCGGAGTGTCTGGTAATTACAGTCTGCGATGTTGAGGCCCGGCGCAGACGTCTGTCCCTCTGTTCTCTGAGTTCCCTGATGACTAATACATACCGAGAACTGAACTTTACCTCACTCCCACTCTAACAAATTGCCGGGTTCTTTGGACGACACAACCGCCGGGTAATCTTGCCGGCTTGTTTTCTTTAAAACCCGCGTTGGCTATGGGTGCCGGGTCGCTGATACCGGTTTGGCGAGTTACGAGTGGGTCAGATATGAAGACTGGAGGTCTGGCTAAATGTGTGTGTGTGGCTTTCAGGCGGTTGCTTTTCTGCCGCTTTCTTCAGCCTTGAATGTGAACATGACGCCGGTTTCAACCGTTCTGTGGCGTTGTTATCGCACTGTTGTTGAAATGTGTTTGCGACGGTTTGTATATAACACAACAGCGAGGTTGTTACAGGCGTCTGATGTAATCAAGAGTCTAAGCACATTACTGTGTGTCTACACTTAAACATACGACGACTTGTGACTTTGGGACATGGTTTGGGCACCAATTTGCACACATTTGAACATTTACTCGCGCGTGCGGCTGACGGAATCAATTGGAAAGCCCTTAAACGGCCACATCCTTTGGAAACAAGCAAACATAAAAAAGCTACCTAGTCGACGGTTGAACAAATCTCCACTGATGGTTTATTTAACTAATTCTTGTGACTCCTAACAACCTGGAGTGTCGTGTGTCACGCGTTCCAACTGTCTGGGTCAGAACAACCCACCCATTTGTTCACCAGGAAAACAGTTAATGTCTCGTCATTGGCCCAGCATTTGTTTTTAGCTTTGCAGAAAAAAACATGTTGCGTTCACTCACTTACCCACAGCTTCTCATCATTTAGTCTGGGGTTTTATCTTTCTTAGAAAAAACCTGATGGGTTATTTTTGTGTCTTTTCACACAGACACACACAGGAACATATGCCCGAAGTGCAGAACACTGACTGGAATCTGTACGCATTTGAACTTTGTACGAAACATCAAGGAAACACAGCTTGGGGAAACACAGTGGACGTAAAACTGCCCTCATTCGTAACTGATTCGACTGGGACTCTGGGGCTCTTTGCACTCTGGATGTTTTTGCAAGTCAATAGTTAATGATGGGGAAGTGGATAGGGTTAAATCTGTTTCACTTTAGAGAGCCAGCTGTTTCTACCACAGCCTGTGGACAGAAGAAATGACAGAAGAAATGAAATGGGATTTGAAGTAAAGCTTCAAACATTACCTGGCTGAGAAGAATGAGCCAGAGGGCAGGATTACAACCACAACTAGGGGTCTGACAGCACACACACACACCGTGAAGGAGAGAGAGAAGGAGAGAGAGGAGGAGAGACGAGAGAGGGAGCGAGGTGAGGTGAGAGAGAAGGAGAGATGAGAGAGGGAGAGAGGAGAGAGGTGAGAGAGGAGAGAGAGAAAGAGAGGGAGAAAGAGAGAGAGAGGGAGAGGGGGAGATGAGAGAGAGAGAGAGAGATGAGAGAGAGAGACAGAGAAGGAGAGATGAGAGAGAGAGGGAGAGGAGAGAGAGAGAGAGAATAGGGGAGAGAGAGAAGGACAGAGGTGAGAGAGAGAGAAAAGAGAAAGGAGAGAACGGAGAGAGAGAAGAGAGAGTAGAGGTGAGAGAAGAGAGAAGCGAGGTGAGAGAGAAAAGAGAGGAGAGAAAGGAGAGAGAGGAGAGGGAGAGAAGAGAGAGAAGTGAGAGTAGAGCCGAGAGATAGAAAGAGAGAGGAGCAAGAAGAGATAAAGCGGAGTAAGAGAAGAGGGAGGAGATACAAAAGTGGAACGAGAATTGAATTGAATAATAGAGAGAAAAAGAAAGCAAATGGAGATGGAGAAACAGACCCAGCACATTTCTTAATCCACAGGGTTACCATGGGAACAGGCCAACCTCAGAATGGCACCAGATAGAAGACTGCTCTCCATGGCAGTGGAGTGTTACGCTGTAGAGCTCTCCTCACCAAAACCTCGGCTCTCATCGGCACGGCTCAGTCCCCGTCGGCGGGAAGAGAAAGGTAGGCAGCGACACGAAACTAGCGGCTGCCCGTGTATGCTGCTAATTGCGACGTCTGTTAGTTCAATCTCTCAATCTCCGCTCCATTCATCACAAAAGAAAGCCAGGCAGAAACAGAGCACTGGGAAGGAGAGAGACAGAAAGAGAGAGAGACACACAGGAGGTGAGAGAAGAGCTGAGGGAAGAAGTGAGCACGTGCATTTGGGTTGGTTAGCGGAGAGGCACTCGTGCATTTAGCCCGGGATAGAAAGATCCCAAACGAGGCCCGCTGAGGCAAAGTCTGTGGAACAGTCACGTCCTGATCACCAGGCAGTGGGAGAGGAGTTGATGAGAGCACCAGGGATTGATGGTTCTTCCCTGGCACCGGAAGAGCACGTACTTCCCATTTTCTGTGGCAATGAAGGAGCGCGCGTCCACAGGGGGTGACCGGCCTGGTGTGGAGAGGGCCGGCAGGGGTTTAAGTCACACCAGATGGCCGTGAATTCTCATTCGAGGGACATAAATAGTTTGTGTATGAAACGGGTCTGTTTGACGGGAGCGGTAATTGAGGCAGTCAGATTCGTTTCAATAAACATTAGCCGATTAACTGGCGAAAGGGGCCGCCATTTCCCATCCAGACCGATCAAAAAGTAAGCATTTCCATTAGTCCACTGTAAATGTCTGTCTTCATTACAACGTCCAAGGTTATGAGGCCAAACGCTATTCCTCTCTACCCCCCTCTCTCTCCCCTTCTCCCTGTCCCCCTCTCTCACCCCCGTCTCTCTCCCCTTCTCCCTGTCCCCCGTCTCTCTACCCCATATCTCTCCCCTTCTCTCTCTCCCCCGTCTCTCTCCCCTTGTCCCTGTCTCTCTCCCCCCGTCTCTCTCCCCTTCTCCCTGTCCCCCTCTCTAACCCCCGTCTCTCTCCCCCTCTCTCACCCCCGTCTCTCTCCCCTTCTCCCTGTCCCCCGTCTCTCTCCCCCGTCTCTCTCCCCTTCTCCCTGTCCCCGTCTCTCTCCCCGTCTCTCTCCCCTTCTCCCTGTCCCCGTCTCTCTCCCCCGTCTCTCCCCTTGTCCCTGTCCCCGTCTCTCTCCCCGTCTCTCTCCCCTTCTCCCTGTCCCCGTCTCTCTCCCCCTCTCTCTCCCCCTCTCTCTCCCCTTCTCCCTGTCCCCCGTCTCTCTCCCCCCGTCTCTCTCCCCCGTCTCTCTCCCCTTCTCCCTGTCCCCCCCTCCCTTTTATCTTCTCTCCCTCCCTCCCTCTCTCTTCCTCTCTCTCTGTGTCTCCCGGTCTGTCTCTCCGTCCATCTCTCTCTCTCTCTCTCTACACCCTACATCCTTTCCTGCCTGGTCACTCCTCACCTCATTTGCTCTGATAATAAATGTCCCCCGTCCCAGAGGTTAGCTGTTAGCACCATAGCTATGACAGCCGGACTGAGCGACACCAGAGGCTAATTCATTAGGGGTTGCGTGTGCGTGTGTGCGATGGAAAGCACCGCGTGTTTACAATCGCTGGCGTGATTTATTAGCTCTGCGGTGTCCCAAAGCACATCCGTTGTCCTGCCCCCAATTTGAAAAGCTCGTTTGGAACACATTAATGAGTGGGCGATAAGTGTACAGTTGGAACGTGCCAAAGTCACTGACACGGGGGTGGGGAAGGGCAGGTTTTGTGACGTATTGCCAAATGTTGCGGACTTGGCTGTGGTTCGACCTTAAAGGGAGGAGGCG